>JAXIVJ010008336.1:0-10000 GCA_036785665.1 Chirona hameri
CAGCAACATCAACAACATCATCATCAGACAACATCAATCATCAGCAACATCATCATCAGCAACATCATCATCATCATCATCATCATCATCATCAGCATCATCATCATCATCATCATCATCATCATCATCATCATCATCATCATCATCATCATCATCATCATCATCATCATCATCATCATCATCATCATTATCATCATCATCATCATCATCATCATCATCATCATCATCATTATCATCATCATGCCCGGAGGCGGTGTTGTACCGCCTCCGGGCATACCACACCGCCTCCGGGCATACAACACCGCCTCCGGGCATACTGCACCACCGCCTCCGGGCATACCACACCGCCTCCGGGCATACAACACCGCCTCCGGGCATACTACAACACCGCCTCCGGGCATACCCAGGACCGCCTCAGGGCATACAAACACCGCCTCCGGGCATACAACACCGCCTACGGCATACCACACCGCCTCCGGGCATACAACACCGCCTCCGGGCATTACAACACCGCCTCCGGGGCATACCAACAACCGCCTCCGGGCATACAACACCGCCTCCGGGCATACAACACCGCCCTCCGGGCATACCACACCGTCTCACGTCATCATCAGCAACATCATCAGCAACATAATCAGCAACATCACCAGCAACATCATCAGCAACATCATCAGCAACATCATCAGCAACATCATCAGCAACATCATCAGCAACATCATCATCAACATCATCATCAACATCATCATCAACATCATCATCAACATCATCATCAACAACATCAGCAATCATCAGCAACATCATCAGCAACATCATCATCAACATCATCATCAACAGCAACATCATCATCAGCAACATCATCATCAGCAACATCATCATCATCATCATCATCATCATCATCATCATCATCATCATCATCATCATCATCATCATCATCATCATCATCATCATCATCATCATCATCATCATCATCATCATCATCATCATCATCATCATCATCATCATCATCATCATCATCATCATCATCATCATCATCATCATTATCATCATCATGCCCGGAGGCGGTGTTGTACCGCCTCCGGGCACACCACACCGCCTCCGGGCATACAACACCGCCTCCGGGCATACTACACCGCCTCCGGGCATACCACACCGCCTCCGGGCATACAACACCGCCTCCGGGCATACTACACCGCCTCCGGGCATACTACACCCGCATCCGGGCATACAACACCGCCTCCGGCATACGACACCGCCTCCGGGCATACCACACACCGCCTCCGGGCATACAACACCGCCTCCGGGCATACAACACCGCAAACGGGCATACCACACCGTCTCACGTCATCATCAGCAACATCATCAGCAACATCATCAGCAACATCATCAGCAACATCACCAGCAACATCATCAGCAACATCATCAGCAAACATCATCAGCAACATCATCATCAACATCATCATCAACATCATCATTAACATCATCATCAACATCAACATCATCATCAACATCATCATCAAACATCATCATCAACATCATCATCAACATCATCATCACATCATCATCAACATCATCATCATCATCAATCATCCATCATCATCATCATCATCATTATCATCATCATGCCCGAGGCGGTGTTGTACCGCCTCCGGGCATACCACACCGCCTCCGGGCATACAACACCGCCTCCGGGCATACTACACCGCCTCCGGGCATACCACACCGCCTCCGGGCATACAACACCGCCTCCGGGCATACTACACCGCCTCCGGTGCCATACCACACCGCCTCCGGGCATACAACACCGCCTCCGGGCATACTGCACCGCCTCCGGGCATACCACACCGCCTCCGGGCATACAACACCGCCTCCGGGCATACTACACCGCCTCCGGGCATACCACACCGCCTCCGGGCATACAACACCGCCTCCGGGCATACTACACCGCCTCCGGGCATACCACACCGCCTCCGGGCATACAACACCGCCTCCGGGCATACAACACCGCCTCCGGGCATACCACACCGCCTCCGGCATACAACACCGCCTCCGGGCATACAACACCGCCTCCGGGCATACCACACCGTCTCACGTCATCATCAGCAACATCATCAGCAACATCATCAGCAACATCATCAGCAACATCACCAGCAACATCATCATCAACATCATCAGCAACATCATCAGCAACATCATCAGCAACATCATCATCAACATCATCATCAACAGCAACATCATCATCAGCAACATCATCATCAGCAACATCATCATCATCATCATCATCATCATCATCATCATCATCATCATCATCATCATCATCATCATCATCATCATCATCATCATCATCATCATCATCATCATCATCATCATCATCATCATCATCATCATCATCATCATCATCATCATCATCATCATCATCATCATCATCATCATCATCATCATCATCATCATCATCATCATCATCATCATCATCATCATCATCATCCTCATCATCATCAACATCATCATCATCATCATCATCATCATCATCATCATCATCATCATCATCATCATCATCATCATCATCATCATCATCATCATCATCATCATCATCATCATCATCATCATCATCATCATCATCATCATCATCACATCATCATCATCATCATATCATCATTATCATCATCATGCCCGGAGGCGGTGTTGTACCGCCTCCGGGCACACCACACCGCCTCCGGGCATACAACACCGCCTCCGGGCATACTACACCGCCTCCGGGGCATACCACACCGCCTCCGGGCATACAACACCGCCTCCGGGCATACTACACCGCCTCCGGGCATACTACACCGCCTCCGGGCATACAACACCGCCTCCGGGCATACGACACCGCCTCCGGGCATACCACACCGCCTCCGGGCATACAACACCGCCTCCGGGCATACAACACCGCAAACGGGCATACCACACCGTCTCACGTCATCATCAGCAACATCATCAGCAACATCATCAGCAACATCATCAGCAACATCACCAGCAACATCATCAGCAACATCATCAGCAACATCATCAGCAACATCATCATCAACATCATCATCAACATCATCATTAACATCATCATCAACATCAACATCATCATCAACATCATCATCAACATCATCATCAACATCATCATCAACATCATCATCAACATCATCATCAACATCATCATCAACATCATCAGCAACATCATCAGCAACATCATCAGCAACATCATCAGCAACATCATCAACAACATCATCATCAGCAACATCATCATCAGCAACATCATCATCAGCAACATCATCATCATCATCATCATCATCATCATTATCATCATCATGCCCGGAGGCGGTGTTGTACCGCCTCCGGGCATACCACACCGCCTCCGGGCATACAACACCGCCTCCGGGCATACTACACCGCTTCCGGGCATACCACACCGCCTCCGGGCATACAACACCGCCTCCGGGCATACTACACCGCCTCCGGGCATACAACACCGCCTCCGGGCATACAACACCGCCTCCGGGCATACTGCACCGCCTCCGGGCATACCACACCGCCTCCGGGCATACAACACCGCCTCCGGGCATACTACACCGCCTCCGGGCATACCAGACCGCCTCAGGGCATACAACACCGCCTCCGGGCATACAACACCGCCTCCGGGCATACCACACCGCCTCCGGGCATACAACACCGCCTCCGGGCATACAACACCGCCTCCGGGCATACCACACCGCCTCCGGGCATACAACACCGCCTCCGGGCATACAACACCGCCTCCGGGCATACCACACCGTCTCACGTCATCATCAGCAACATCATCAGCAACATCATCAGCAACATCACCAGCAACATCACCAGCAACATCATCAGCAACATCATCAGCAACATCATCAGCAACATCATCAGCAACATCATCAGCAACATCATCATCAACATCATCATCAACATCATCATCAACATCATCATCAACATCATCATCAACATCATCAGCAACATCATCAGCAACATCATCAGCAACATCATCAGCAACATCATCAACAACATCATCATCAGCAACATCATCATCAGCAACATCATCATCAGCAACATCATCATCATCATCATCATCATCATCATCATCATCATCATCATCATCATCATCATCATCATCATCATCATCATCATCATCATCATCATCATCATCATCATCATCATCATCATCATCATCATCATCATCATCATCATTATCATCATCATGCCCGGAGGCGGTGTTGTACCGCCTCCGGGCATACCACACCGCCTCCGGGCATACAACACCGCCTCCGGGCATACTACACCGCCTCCGGGCATACCACACCGCCTCCGGGCATACAACACCGCCTCCGGGCATACTACACCGCCTCCGGGCATACCACACCGCCTCCGGGCATACAACACCGCCTCCGGGCATACTGCACCGCCTCCGGGCATACCACACCGCCTCCGGGCATACAACACCGCCTCCGGGCATACTACACCGCCTCCGGGCATACCAGACCGCCTCAGGGCATACAACACCGCCTCCGGGCATACAACACCGCCTCCGGGCATACCACACCGCCTCCGGGCATACAACACCGCCTCCGGGCATACAACACCGCCTCCGGGCATACCACACCGCCTCCGGGCATACAACACCGCCTCCGGGCATACCACACCGTCTCACGTCATCATCAGCAACATCATCAGCAACATCATCAGCAACATCACCAGCAACATCATCAGCAACATCATCAGCAACATCATCAGCAACATCATCAGCAACATCATCAGCAACATCATCATCAACATCATCATCAACATCATCATCAACATCATCATCAACATCATCATCAACATCAACATCATCATGAACATCATCATCAACATCATCAGCAACATCATCATCAACATCATCATCAACATCATCATCAACATCATCATCAACATCATCATCAACATCGTCATCAACATCATCATCAACATCATCATCAACATCATCAGCAACATAATCAGCAACATCATCATCAACATCATTAGCAACATCATCAACAACATCATCATCAGCAACATCATCATCAGCAACATCATCATCATCATCATCATCATCATCATCATCATTATCATCATCATGCCCGGAGGCGGTGTTGTACCGCCTCCGGGCATACCACACCGCCTCCGGGCATACAACACCGCCTCCGGGCATACTACACCGCCTCCGGGCATACCACACCGCCTCCGGGCATACAACACCGCCTCCGGGCATACTGCACCGCCTCCGGGCATACCACACCGCCTCCGGGCATACAACACCGCCTCCGGGCATACTACACCGCCTCCGGGCATACCAGACCGCCTCAGGGCATACAACACCGCCTCCGGGCATACAACACCGCCTCCGGGCATACCACACCGCCTCCGGGCATACAACACCGCCTCCGGGCATACAACACCGCCTCCGGGCATACCACACCGCCTCCGGGCATACAACACCGCCTCCGGGCATACAACACCGCCTCCGGGCATACCACACCGTCTCACGTCATCATCAGCAACATCATCAGCAACATCATCAGCAACATCACCAGCAACATCATCAGCAACATCATCAGCAACATCATCAGCAACATCATCAGCAACATCATCAGCAACATCATCATCAACATCATCATCAACATCATCATCAACATCATCATCAACATCATCATCAACATCATCAGCAACATCATCAGCAACATCATCAGCAACATCATCATCAACATCATCATCAACAGCAACATCATCATCAGCAACATCATCATCAGCAACATCATCATCATCATCATCATCATCATCATCATCATCATCATCATCATCATCATCATCATCATCATCATCATCATCATCATCATCATCATCATCATCATCATCATCATCATCATCATCATCATCATCATCATCATCATCATCATCATCATCATCATCATCATCATCATCATCATTATCATCATCATGCCCGGAGGCGGTGTTGTACCGCCTCCGGGCACACCACACCGCCTCCGGGCATACAACACCGCCTCCGGGCATACTACACCGCCTCCGGGCATACCACACCGCCTCCGGGCATACAACACCGCCTCCGGGCATACTACACCGCCTCCGGGCATACTACACCGCCTCCGGGCATACAACACCGCCTCCGGGCATACGACACCGCCTCCGGGCATACCACACCGCCTCCGGGCATACAACACCGCCTCCGGGCATACAACACCGCAAACGGGCATACCACACCGTCTCACGTCATCATCAGCAACATCATCAGCAACATCATCAGCAACATCATCAGCAACATCACCAGCAACATCATCAGCAACATCATCAACAACATCATCATCAGCAACATCATCATCAGCAACATCATCATCAGCAACATCATCATCATCATCATCATCATCATCATCATCATCATCATCATCATCATCATCATCATCATCATCATCATCATCATCATCATCATCATCATCATCATCATCATCATCATCATCATCATCATCATCATCATCATCATTATCATCATCATGCCCGGAGGCGGTGTTGTACCGCCTCCGGGCATACCACACCGCCTCCGGGCATACAACACCGCCTCCGGGCATACTACACCGCCTCCGGGCATACCACACCGCCTCCGGGCATACAACACCGCCTCCGGGCATACTACACCGCCTCCGGGCATACCACACCGCCTCCGGGCATACAACACCGCCTCCGGGCATACTGCACCGCCTCCGGGCATACCACACCGCCTCCGGGCATACAACACCGCCTCCGGGCATACTACACCGCCTCCGGGCATACCAGACCGCCTCAGGGCATACAACACCGCCTCCGGGCATACAACACCGCCTCCGGGCATACCACACCGCCTCCGGGCATACAACACCGCCTCCGGGCATACAACACCGCCTCCGGGCATACCACACCGCCTCCGGGCATACAACACCGCCTCCGGGCATACCACACCGTCTCACGTCATCATCAGCAACATCATCAGCAACATCATCAGCAACATCACCAGCAACATCATCAGCAACATCATCAGCAACATCATCAGCAACATCATCAGCAACATCATCAGCAACATCATCATCAACATCATCATCAACATCATCATCAACATCATCATCAACATCATCATCAACATCAACATCATCATGAACATCATCATCAACATCATCAGCAACATCATCATCAACATCATCATCAACATCATCATCAACATCATCATCAACATCATCATCAACATCGTCATCAACATCATCATCAACATCATCATCAACATCATCAGCAACATAATCAGCAACATCATCATCAACATCATTAGCAACATCATCAACAACATCATCATCAGCAACATCATCATCAGCAACATCATCATCATCATCATCATCATCATCATCATCATTATCATCATCATGCCCGGAGGCGGTGTTGTACCGCCTCCGGGCATACCACACCGCCTCCGGGCATACAACACCGCCTCCGGGCATACTACACCGCCTCCGGGCATACCACACCGCCTCCGGGCATACAACACCGCCTCCGGGCATACTGCACCGCCTCCGGGCATACCACACCGCCTCCGGGCATACAACACCGCCTCCGGGCATACTACACCGCCTCCGGGCATACCAGACCGCCTCAGGGCATACAACACCGCCTCCGGGCATACAACACCGCCTCCGGGCATACCACACCGCCTCCGGGCATACAACACCGCCTCCGGGCATACAACACCGCCTCCGGGCATACCACACCGCCTCCGGGCATACAACACCGCCTCCGGGCATACAACACCGCCTCCGGGCATACCACACCGTCTCACGTCATCATCAGCAACATCATCAGCAACATCATCAGCAACATCACCAGCAACATCATCAGCAACATCATCAGCAACATCATCAGCAACATCATCAGCAACATCATCAGCAACATCATCATCAACATCATCATCAACATCATCATCAACATCATCATCAACATCATCATCAACATCATCAGCAACATCATCAGCAACATCATCAGCAACATCATCATCAACATCATCATCAACAGCAACATCATCATCAGCAACATCATCATCAGCAACATCATCATCATCATCATCATCATCATCATCATCATCATCATCATCATCATCATCATCATCATCATCATCATCATCATCATCATCATCATCATCATCATCATCATCATCATCATCATCATCATCATCATCATCATCATCATCATCATCATCATCATCATCATCATCATCATTATCATCATCATGCCCGGAGGCGGTGTTGTACCGCCTCCGGGCACACCACACCGCCTCCGGGCATACAACACCGCCTCCGGGCATACTACACCGCCTCCGGGCATACCACACCGCCTCCGGGCATACAACACCGCCTCCGGGCATACTACACCGCCTCCGGGCATACTACACCGCCTCCGGGCATACAACACCGCCTCCGGGCATACGACACCGCCTCCGGGCATACCACACCGCCTCCGGGCATACAACACCGCCTCCGGGCATACAACACCGCAAACGGGCATACCACACCGTCTCACGTCATCATCAGCAACATCATCAGCAACATCATCAGCAACATCATCAGCAACATCACCAGCAACATCATCAGCAACATCATCAACAACATCATCATCAGCAACATCATCATCAGCAACATCATCATCAGCAACATCATCATCATCATCATCATCATCATCATCATCATCATCATCATCATCATCATCATCATCATCATCATCATCATCATCATCATCATCATCATCATCATCATCATCATCATCATCATCATCATCATCATCATCATCATTATCATCATCATGCCCGGAGGCGGTGTTGTACCGCCTCCGGGCATACCACACCGCCTCCGGGCATACAACACCGCCTCCGGGCATACTACACCGCCTCCGGGCATACCACACCGCCTCCGGGCATACAACACCGCCTCCGGGCATACTACACCGCCTCCGGGCATACCACACCGCCTCCGGGCATACAACACCGCCTCCGGGCATACTGCACCGCCTCCGGGCATACCACACCGCCTCCGGGCATACAACACCGCCTCCGGGCATACTACACCGCCTCCGGGCATACCAGACCGCCTCAGGGCATACAACACCGCCTCCGGGCATACAACACCGCCTCCGGGCATACCACACCGCCTCCGGGCATACAACACCGCCTCCGGGCATACAACACCGCCTCCGGGCATACCACACCGCCTCCGGGCATACAACACCGCCTCCGGGCATACCACACCGTCTCACGTCATCATCAGCAACATCATCAGCAACATCATCAGCAACATCACCAGCAACATCATCAGCAACATCATCAGCAACATCATCAGCAACATCATCAGCAACATCATCAGCAACATCATCATCAACATCATCATCAACATCATCATCAACATCATCATCAACATCATCATCAACATCAACATCATCATGAACATCATCATCAACATCATCAGCAACATCATCATCAACATCATCATCAACATCATCATCAACATCATCATCAACATCATCATCAACATCGTCATCAACATCATCATCAACATCATCATCAACATCATCAGCAACATAATCAGCAACATCATCATCAACATCATTAGCAACATCATCAACAACATCATCATCAGCAACATCATCATCAGCAACATCATCATCATCATCATCATCATCATCATCATCATTATCATCATCATGCCCGGAGGCGGTGTTGTACCGCCTCCGGGCATACCACACCGCCTCCGGGCATACAACACCGCCTCCGGGCATACTACACCGCCTCCGGGCATACCACACCGCCTCCGGGCATACAACACCGCCTCCGGGCATACTGCACCGCCTCCGGGCATACCACACCGCCTCCGGGCATACAACACCGCCTCCGGGCATACTACACCGCCTCCGGGCATACCAGACC
>JAXIVJ010008336.1:17500-30000 GCA_036785665.1 Chirona hameri
ACAACATCATCATCAGCAACATCATCATCAGCAACATCATCATCAGCAACATCATCATCATCATCATCATCATCATCATCATCATCATCATCATCATCATCATCATCATCATCATCATCATCATCATCATCATCATCATCATCATCATCATCATCATCATCATCATCATCATCATCATCATCATCATCATCATCATCATCATCATCATCATCATCATCATCATCATCATTATCATCATCATGCCCGGAGGCGGTGTTGTACCGCCTCCGGGCATACCACACCGCCTCCGGGCATACAACACCGCCTCCGGGCATACTACACCGCCTCCGGGCATACCACACCGCCTCCGGGCATACAACACCGCCTCCGGGCATACTACACCGCCTCCGGGCATACCACACCGCCTCCGGGCATACAACACCGCCTCCGGGCATACTGCACCGCCTCCGGGCATACCACACCGCCTCCGGGCATACAACACCGCCTCCGGGCATACTACACCGCCTCCGGGCATACCAGACCGCCTCAGGGCATACAACACCGCCTCCGGGCATACAACACCGCCTCCGGGCATACCACACCGCCTCCGGGCATACAACACCGCCTCCGGGCATACAACACCGCCTCCGGGCATACCACACCGCCTCCGGGCATACAACACCGCCTCCGGGCATACAACACCGCCTCCGGGCATACCACACCGCCTCCGGGCATACAACACCGCCTCCGGGCATACAACACCGCCTCCGGGCATACCACACCGCCTCCGGGCATACAACACCGCCTCCGGGCATACAACACCGCCTCCGGGCATACCACACCGTCTCACGTCATCATCAGCAACATCATCAGCAACATCATCAGCAACATCACCAGCAACATCATCAGCAACATCATCAGCAACATCATCAGCAACATCATCAGCAACATCATCAGCAACATCATCATCAACATCATCATCAACATCATCATCAACATCATCATCAACATCATCATCAACATCATCAGCAACATCATCAGCAACATCATCAGCAACATCATCTGCAACATCATCAACAACATCATCATCAGCAACATCATCATCAGCAACATCATCATCAGCAACATCATCATCATCATCATCATCATCATCATCATCATCATCATCATCATCATCATCATCATCATCATCATCATCATCATCATCATCATCATCATCATCATCATCATCATCATCATCATCATCATCATCATCATCATCATCATCATCATCATCATCATCATCATCATCATCATCATCATCATCATCATCATCATCATCATCATCATCATCATTATCATCATCATGCCCGGAGGCGGTGTTGTACCGCCTCCGGGCATACCACACCGCCTCCGGGCATACAACACCGCCTCCGGGCATACTACACCGCCTCCGGGCATACCACACCGCCTCCGGGCATACAACACCGCCTCCGGGCATACTACACCGCCTCCGGGCATACTACACCGCCTCCGGGCATACAACACCGCCTCCGGGCATACAACACCGCCTCCGGGCATACCACACCGCCTCCGGGCATGCAACACCGCCTCCGGGCATACAACACCGCAAACGGGCATACCACACCGTCTCACGTCATCATCAGCAACATCATCAGCAACATCATCAGCAACATCATCAGCAACATCACCAGCAACATCATCAGCAACATCATCAGCAACATCATCAGCAACATCATCATCAACATCATCATCAACATCATCATTAACATCATCATCAACATCAACATCATCATCAACATCATCATCAACATCATCATCAACATCATCATCAACATCATCATCAACATCATCATCAACATCATCATCAACATCATCATCAACATCATCCGCAACATCATCAGCAACATCATCAGCAACATCATCAGCAACATCATCAACAACATCATCATCAGCAACATCATCATCAGCAACATCATCATCAGCAACATCATCATCAGCAACATCATCATCATCATCATCATCATCATCATCATCATCATCATCATCATCATCATCATCATCATCATCATCATCATCATCATCATCATCATCATCATCATCATCATCATCATCATCATCATCATCATCATCATCATCATCATCATCATCATCATCATCATCATCATCATCATCATCATCATCATCATCATCATCATCATCATCATCATTATCATCATCATGCCCGGAGGCGGTGTTGTACCGCCTCCGGGCATACCACACCGCCTCCGGGCATACAACACCGCCTCCGGGCATACTACACCGCCTCCGGGCATACCACACCGCCTCCGGGCATACAACACCGCCTCCGGGCATACTACACCGCCTCCGGGCATACTACACCGCCTCCGGGCATACAACACCGCCTCCGGGCATACAACACCGCCTCCGGGCATACCACACCGCCTCCGGGCATGCAACACCGCCTCCGGGCATACAACACCGCAAACGGGCATACCACACCGTCTCACGTCATCATCAGCAACATCATCAGCAACATCATCAGCAACATCATCAGCAACATCACCAGCAACATCATCAGCAACATCATCAGCAACATCATCAGCAACATCATCATCAACATCATCATCAACATCATCATTAACATCATCATCAACATCAACATCATCATCAACATCATCATCAACATCATCATCAACATCATCATCAACATCATCATCAACATCATCATCAACATCATCATCAACATCATCATCAACATCATCATCAACATCATCAGCAACATCATCAGCAACATCATCAGCAACATCATCAGCAACATCATCAACAACATCATCATCAGCAACATCATCAACATCATCATCAACATCATCATCAACATCATCATCAACATCATCAGCAACATCATCAGCAACATCATCAGCAACATCATCAGCAACATCATCAACAACATCATCATCAGCAACATCATCATCAGCAACATCATCATCAGCAACATCATCATCATCATCATCATCATCATCATCATCATCATCATCATCATCATCATCATCATCATCATCATCATCATCATCATCATCATCATCATCATCATCATCATCATCATCATCATCATCATCATCATCATCATCATCATCATCATCATCATCATCATCATCATCATCATCATCATCATCATCATCATCATTATCATCATCATGCCCGGAGGCGGTGTTGTACCGCCTCCGGGCATACCACACCGCCTCCGGGCATACAACACCGCCTCCGGGCATACTACACCGCCTCCGGGCATACCACACCGCCTCCGGGCATACAACACCGCCTCCGGGCATACTACACCGCCTCCGGGCATACCACACCGCCTCCGGGCATACAACACCGCCTCCGGGCATACTGCACCGCCTCCGGGCATACCACACCGCCTCCGGGCATACAACACCGCCTCCGGGCATACTACACCGCCTCCGGGCATACCAGACCGCCTCAGGGCATACAACACCGCCTCCGGGCATACAACACCGCCTCCGGGCATACCACACCGCCTCCGGGCATACAACACCGCCTCCGGGCATACAACACCGCCTCCGGGCATACCACACCGCCTCCGGGCATACAACACCGCCTCCGGGCATACAACACCGCCTCCGGGCATACCACACCGTCTCACGTCATCATCAGCAACATCATCAGCAACATCATCAGCAACATCACCAGCAACATCATCAGCAACATCATCAGCAACATCATCAGCAACATCATCAGCAACATCATCAGCAACATCATCATCAACATCATCATCAACATCATCATTAACATCATCATCAACATCATCATCAACATCATCAGCAACATCATCAGCAACATCATCAGCAACATCATCAGCAACATCATCAGCAACATCATCAACAACATCATCATCAGCAACATCATCATCAGCAACATCATCATCAGCAACATCATCATCATCATCATCATCATCATCATCATCATCATCATCATCATCATCAGCATCATCATCATCATCATCATCATCATTATCATCATCATGCCCGGAGGCGGTGTTGTACCGCCTCCGGGCATACCACACCGCCTCCGGGCATACAACACCGCCTCCGGGCATACTACACCGCCTCCGGGCATACCACACCGCCTCCGGGCATACAACACCGCCTCCGGGCATGTTACACCGCCTCCGGGCATACCACACCGCCTCCGGGCATACAACACCGCCTCCGGGCATACTGCACCGCCTCCGGGCATACCACACCGCCTCCGGGCATACAACACCGCCTCCGGGCATACTACACCGCCTCCGGGCATACCAGACCGCCTCAGGGCATACAACACCGCCTCCGGGCATACAACACCGCCTCCGGGCATACCACACCGCCTCCGGGCATACAACACCGCCTCCGGGCATACAACACCGCCTCCGGGCATACCACACCGCCTCCGGGCAAACAACACCGCCTCCGGGCATACAACACCGCCTCCGGGCATACCACACCGTCTCACGTCATCATCAGCAACATCATCAGCAACATCATCAGCAACATCACCAGCAACATCATCAGCAACATCATCAGCAACATCATCAGCAACATCATCAGCAACATCATCAGCAACATCATCATCAACATCATCATCAACATCATCATCAACATCATCATCAACATCATCAGCAACATCATCAGCAACATCATCAGCAACATCATCAGCAACATCATCAGCAACATCATCAACAACATCATCATCAGCAACATCATCATCAGCAACATCATCATCAGCAACATCATCATCATCATCATCATCATCATCATCATCATCATCATCATCATCATCATCATCATCATCATCATCATCATCATCATCATCATCATCATCATCATCATCATCATCATCATCATCATCATCATCATCATCATCATCATCATCATCATCATCATCATCATCATCATCATCATCATCATCATCATCATCATCATTATCATCATCATGCCCGGAGGCGGTGTTGTACCGCCTCCGGGCATACCACACCGCCTCCGGGCATACAACACCGCCTCCGGGCATACTACACCGCCTCCGGGCATACCACACCGCCTCCGGGCATACAACACCGCCTCCGGGCATACTACACCGCCTCCGGGCATACCACACCGCCTCCGGGCATACAACACCGCCTCCGGGCATACTGCACCGCCTCCGGGCATACCACACCGCCTCCGGGCATACAACACCGCCTCCGGGCATACTACACCGCCTCCGGGCATACCAGACCGCCTCAGGGCATACAACACCGCCTCCGGGCATACAACACCGCCTCCGGGCATACCACACCGCCTCCGGGCATACAACACCGCCTCCGGGCATACAACACCGCCTCCGGGCATACCACACCGCCTCCGGGCATACAACACCGCCTCCGGGCATACAACACCGCCTCCGGGCATACCACACCGCCTCCGGGCATACAACACCGCCTCCGGGCATACAACACCGCCTCCGGGCATACCACACCGCCTCCGGGCATACAACACCGCCTCCGGGCATACAACACCGCCTCCGGGCATACCACACCGTCTCACGTCATCATCAGCAACATCATCAGCAACATCATCAGCAACATCACCAGCAACATCATCAGCAACATCATCAGCAACATCATCAGCAACATCATCAGCAACATCATCAGCAACATCATCATCAACATCATCATCAACATCATCATCAACATCATCATCAACATCATCATCAACATCATCAGCAACATCATCAGCAACATCATCAGCAACATCATCAGCAACATCATCAACAACATCATCATCAGCAACATCATCATCAGCAACATCATCATCAGCAACATCATCATCATCATCATCATCATCATCATCATCATCATCATCATCATCATCATCATCATCATCATCATCATCATCATCATCATCATCATCATCATCATCATCATCATCATCATCATCATCATCATCATCATCATCATCATCATCATCATCATCATCATCATCATCATCATCATCATCATCATCATCATCATCATCATCATCATCATCATCATCATTATCATCATCATGCCCGGAGGCGGTGTTGTACCGCCTCCGGGCATACCACACCGCCTCCGGGCATACAACACCGCCTCCGGGCATACTACACCGCCTCCGGGCATACCACACCGCCTCCGGGCATACAACACCGCCTCCGGGCATACTACACCGCCTCCGGGCATACTACACCGCCTCCGGGCATACAACACCGCCTCCGGGCATACAACACCGCCTCCGGGCATACCACACCGCCTCCGGGCATGCAACACCGCCTCCGGGCATACAACACCGCAAACGGGCATACCACACCGTCTCACGTCATCATCAGCAACATCATCAGCAACATCATCAGCAACATCATCAGCAACATCACCAGCAACATCATCAGCAACATCATCAGCAACATCATCAGCAACATCATCATCAACATCATCATCAACATCATCATTAACATCATCATCAACATCAACATCATCATCAACATCATCATCAACATCATCATCAACATCATCATCAACATCATCATCAACATCATCATCAACATCATCATCAACATCATCATCAACATCATCATCAACATCATCAGCAACATCATCAGCAACATCATCAGCAACATCATCAGCAACATCATCAACAACATCATCATCAGCAACATCATCAACATCATCATCAACATCATCATCAACATCATCATCAACATCATCAGCAACATCATCAGCAACATCATCAGCAACATCATCAGCAACATCATCAACAACATCATCATCAGCAACATCATCATCAGCAACATCATCATCAGCAACATCATCATCATCATCATCATCATCATCATCATCATCATCATCATCATCATCATCATCATCATCATCATCATCATCATCATCATCATCATCATCATCATCATCATCATCATCATCATCATCATCATCATCATCATCATCATCATCATCATCATCATCATCATCATCATCATCATCATCATCATCATTATCATCATCATGCCCGGAGGCGGTGTTGTACCGCCTCCGGGCATACCACACCGCCTCCGGGCATACAACACCGCCTCCGGGCATACTACACCGCCTCCGGGCATACCACACCGCCTCCGGGCATACAACACCGCCTCCGGGCATACTACACCGCCTCCGGGCATACCACACCGCCTCCGGGCATACAACACCGCCTCCGGGCATACTGCACCGCCTCCGGGCATACCACACCGCCTCCGGGCATACAACACCGCCTCCTCCGGGCATACTACACCGCCTCCGGGCATACCAGACCGCCTCAGGGCATACAACACCGCCTCCGGGCATACAACACCGCCTCCGGGCATACCACACCGCCTCCGGGCATACAACACCGCCTCCGGGCATACAACACCGCCTCCGGGCATACCACACCGCCTCCGGGCATACAACACCGCCTCCGGGCATACAACACCGCCTCCGGGCATACCACACCGTCTCACGTCATCATCAGCAACATCATCAGCAACATCATCAGCAACATCACCAGCAACATCATCAGCAACATTATCAGCAACATCATCAGCAACATCATCAGCAACATCATCAGCAACATCATCATCAACATCATCATCAACATCATCATTAACATCATCATCAACATCATCATCAACATCATCAGCAACATCATCAGCAACATCATCAGCAACATCATCAGCAACATCATCAGCAACATCATCAACAACATCATCATCAGCAACATCATCATCAGCAACATCATCATCAGCAACATCATCATCATCATCATCATCATCATCATCATCATCATCATCATCATCATCAGCATCATCATCATCATCATCATCATCATCATTATCATCATCATGCCCGGAGGCGGTGTTGTACCGCCTCCGGGCATACCACACCGCCTCCGGGCATACAACACCGCCTCCGGGCATACTACACCGCCTCCGGGCATACCACACCGCCTCCGGGCATACAACACCGCCTCCGGGCATGTTACACCGCCTCCGGGCATACCACACCGCCTCCGGGCATACAACACCGCCTCCGGGCATACTGCACCGCCTCCGGGCATACCACACCGCCTCCGGGCATACAACACCGCCTCCGGGCATACTACACCGCCTCCGGGCATACCAGACCGTCTCACGTCATCATCAGCAACATCATCAGCAACATCATCAGCAACATCACCAGCAACATCATCAGCAACATCATCAGCAACATCATCAGCAACATCATCAGCAACATCGTCAGCAACATCATCATCAACATCATCATCAACATCATCATCAACATCATCATCAACATCATCAGCAACATCATCAGCAACATCATCAGCAACATCATCAGCAACATCATCAGCAACATCATCAACAACATCATCATCAGCAACATCATCATCAGCAACATCATCATCAGCAACATCATCATCATCATCATCATCATCATCATCATCATCATCATCATCATCATCATCATCATCATCATCATCATCATCATCATCATCATCATCATCATCATCATCATCATCATCATCATCATCATCATCATCATCATCATCATCATCATCATCATCATCATCATCATCATCATCATCATCATCATCATCATCATCATCATCATCATCATTATCATCATCATGCCCGGAGGCGGTGTTGTACCGCCTCCGGGCATACCACACCGCCTCCGGGCATACAACACCGCCTCCGGGCATACTACACCGCCTCCGGGCATACCACACCGCCTCCGGGCATACAACACCGCCTCCGGGCATACTACACCGCCTCCGGGCATACCACACCGCCTCCGGGCATACAACACCGCCTCCGGGCATACTGCACCGCCTCCGGGCATACCACACCGCCTCCGGGCATACAACACCGCCTCCGGGCATACTACACCGCCTCCGGGCATACCAGACCGCCTCAGGGCATACAACACCGCCTCCGGGCATACAACACCGCCTCCGGGCATACCACACCGCCTCCGGGCATACAACACCGCCTCCGGGCATACAACACCGCCTCCGGGCATACCACACCGCCTCCGGGCATACAACACCGCCTCCGGGCATACAACACCGCCTCCGGGCATACCACACCGCCTCCGGGCATACAACACCGCCTCCGGGCATACAACACCGCCTCCGGGCATACCACACCGCCTCCGGGCATACAACACCGCCTCCGGGCATACAACACCGCCTCCGGGCATACCACACCGTCTCACGTCATCATCAGCAACATCATCAGCAACATCATCAGCAACATCACCAGCAACATCATCAGCAACATCATCAGCAACATCATCAGCAACATCATCAGCAACATCATCAGCAACATCATCATCAACATCATCATCAACATCATCATCAACATCATCATCAACATCATCATCAACATCATCAGCAACATCATCAGCAACATCATCAGCAACATCATCAGCAACATCATCAACAACATCATCATCAGCAACATCATCATCAGCAACATCATCATCAGCAACATCATCATCATCATCATCATCATCATCATCATCATCATCATCATCATCATCATCATCATCATCATCATCATCATCATCATCATCATCATCATCATCATCATCATCATCATCATCATCATCATCATCATCATCATCATCATCATCATCATCATCATCATCATCATCATCATCATCATCATCATCATCATCATCATCATCATCATCATCATCATCATCATCATCATCATTATCATCATCATGCCCGGAGGCGGTGTTGTACCGCCTCCGGGCATACCACACCGCCTCCGGGCATACAACACCGCCTCCGGGCATACTACACCGCCTCCGGGCATACCACACCGCCTCCGGGCATACAACACCGCCTCCGGGCATACTACACCGCCTCCGGGCATACTACACCGCCTCCGGGCATACAACACCGCCTCCGGGCATACAACACCGCCTCCGGGCATACCACACCGCCTCCGGGCATGCAACACCGCCTCCGGGCATACAACACCGCAAACGGGCATACCACACCGTCTCACGTCATCATCAGCAACATCATCAGCAACATCATCAGCAACATCATCAGCAACATCACCAGCAACATCATCAGCAACATCATCAGCAACATCATCAGCAACATCATCATCAACATCATCATCAACATCATCATTAACATCATCATCAACATCAACATCATCATCAACATCATCATCAACATCATCATCAACATCATCATCAACATCATCATCAACATCATCATCAACATCATCATCAACATCATCATCAACATCATCATCAACATCATCCGCAACATCATCAGCAACATCATCAGCAACATCATCAGCAACATCATCAACAACATCATCATCAGCAACATCATCATCAGCAACATCATCATCAGCAACATCATCATCATCATCATCATCATCATCATCATCATCATCATCATCATCATCATCATCATCATCATCATCATCATCATCATCATCATCATCATCATCATCATCATCATCATCATCATCATCATCATCATCATCATCATCATCATCATCATCATCATCATCATCATCATCATCATCATCATCATCATCATCATCATCATCATCATCATCATCATCATCATCATCATCATCATCATCATCATCATCATCATCATGATCATCATCATCATCATCATCATCATCATCATCATTATCATCATCATGCCGGAGGCGGTGTTGTACCGCCTCCGGGCATACAACACCGCCTCCGGGCATACAACACCGCCTCCGGGCATACTACACCGCCTCCGGGCATACCACACCGCCTCCGGGCATACAACACCGCCTCCGGGCATACTACACCGCCTCCGGGCATACCACACCGCCTCCGGGCATACAACACCGCCTCCGGGCATACTGCACCGCCTCCGGGCATACCACACCGCCTCCGGGCATACAACACCGCCTCCGGGCATACTACACCGCCTCCGGGCATACCAGACCGCCTCAGGGCATACAACACCGCCTCCGGGCATACAACACCGCCTCCGGGCATACAACACCGCCTCCGGGCATACAACACCGCCTCCGGGCATACCACACCGCCTCCGGGCATACAACACCGCCTCCGGGCATACAACACCGCCTCCGGGCATACCACACCGTCTCACGTCATCATCAGCAACATCATCAGCAACATCATCAGCAACATCATCATCAACATCATCATCAACATCATCATCAACATCATCATCAACATCATCAGCAACATCATCAGCAACATCATCAGCAACATCATCAGCAACATCATCAACAACATCATCATCAGCAACATCATCATCAGCAACATCATCATCAGCAACATCATCATCATCATCATCATCATCATCATCATCATCATCATCATCATCATCATCATCATCATCATCATCATCATCATCATCATCATCATCATCATCATTATCATCATCATGCCCGGAGGCGGTGTTGTACCGCCTCCGGGCATACCACACCGCCTCCGGGCATACAACACCGCCTCCGGGCATACTACACCGCCTCCGGGCATACCACACCGCCTCCGGGCATACAACACCGCCTCCGGGCATACTACACCGCCTCCGGGCATACCACACCGCCTCCGGGCATACAACACCGCCTCCGGGCATACTGCACCGCCTCCGGGCATACCACACCGCCTCCGGGTATACAACACCGCCTCCGGGCATACTACACCGCCTCCGGGCATACCAGACCGCCTCAGGGCATACAACACCGCCTCCGGGCATACAACACCGCCTCCGGGCATACCACACCGCCTCCGGGCATACAACACCGCCTCCGGGCATACAACACCGCCTCCGGGCATACCACACCGCCTCCGGGCATACAACACCGCCTCCGGGCATACAACACCGCCTCCGGGCATACCACACCGTCTCACGTCATCATCAGCAACATCATCAGCAACATCATCAGCAACATCACCAGCAACATCATCAGCAACATCATCAGCAACATCATCAGCAACATCATCAGCAACATCATCAGCAACATCATCATCAACATCATCATCAACATCATCATCAACATCATCATCAACATCATCATCAACATCATCAGCAACATCATCAGCAACATCATCAGCAACATCATCAGCAACATCATCAACAACATCATCATCAGCAACATCATCATCAGCAACATCATCATCAGCAACATCATCATCATCATCATCATCATCATCATCATCATCATCATCATCATCATCATCATCATCATCATCATCATCATCATCATCATCATCATCATCATCATCATCATCATCATCATCATCATCATCATCATCATCATCATTATCATCATCATGCCCGGAGGCGGTGTTGTACCGCCTCCGGGCATACCACACCGCCTCCGGGCATACAACACCGCCTCCGGGCATACTACACCGCCTCCGGGCATACCACACCGCCTCCGGGCATACAACACCGCCTCCG
>JAXIVJ010008336.1:37500-56098 GCA_036785665.1 Chirona hameri
CGGGCATACAACACCGCCTCCGGGCATACTACACCGCCTCCGGGCATACTACACCGCCTCCGGGCATACAACACCGCCTCCGGGCATACAACACCGCCTCCGGGCATACCACACCGCCTCCGGGCATGCAACACCGCCTCCGGGCATACAACACCGCAAACGGGCATACCACACCGTCTCACGTCATCATCAGCAACATCATCAGCAACATCATCAGCAACATCATCAGCAACATCACCAGCAACATCATCAGCAACATCATCAGCAACATCATCAGCAACATCATCATCAACATCATCATCAACATCATCATTAACATCATCATCAACATCAACATCATCATCAACATCATCATCAACATCATCATCAACATCATCATCAACATCATCATCAACATCATCATCAACATCATCATCAACATCATCATCAACATCATCAGCAACATCATCAGCAACATCATCAGCAACATCATCAGCAACATCATCAACAACATCATCATCAGCAACATCATCATCAGCAACATCATCATCAGCAACATCATCATCATCATCATCATCATCATCATCATCATCATCATCATCATCATCATCATCATCATCATCATCATCATCATCATCATCATCATCATCATCATCATCATCATCATCATCATCATCATCATCATCATCATCATCATCATCATCATCATCATCATCATCATCATCATCATCATCATCATCATCATCATCATCATCATCATCATCATCATCATCATCATCATCATCATCATCATCATCATCATTATCATCATCATGCCCGGAGGCGGTGTTGTACCGCCTCCGGGCATACCACACCGCCTCCGGGCATACAACACCGCCTCCGGGCATACTACACCGCCTCCGGGCATACCACACCGCCTCCGGGCATACAACACCGCCTCCGGGCATACTACACCGCCTCCGGGCATACCACACCGCCTCCGGGCATACAACACCGCCTCCGGGCATACTGCACCGCCTCCGGGCATACCACACCGCCTCCGGGCATACAACACCGCCTCCGGGCATACTACACCGCCTCCGGGCATACCAGACCGCCTCAGGGCATACAACACCGCCTCCGGGCATACAACACCGCCTCCGGGCATACCACACCGCCTCCGGGCATACAACACCGCCTCCGGGCATACAACACCGCCTCCGGGCATACCACACCGTCTCACGTCATCATCAGCAACATCATCAGCAACATCATCAGCAACATCACCAGCAACATCATCAGCAACATCATCAGCAACATCATCAGCAACATCATCAGCAACATCATCAGCAACATCATCATCAACATCATCATCAACATCATCATCAACATCATCAGCAACATCATCAGCAACATCATCAGCAACATCATCAGCAACATCATCAACAACATCATCATCAGCACCATCATCATCTGCAACATCATCATCAGCAACATCATCATCATCATCATCATCATCATCATCATCATCATCATCATCATCATCATCATCATCATCATCATCATCATCATCATCATCATCATCATCATCATCATCATCATCATCATCATCATCATCATCATCATCATCATCATCATCATCATCATCATCATCATCATCATCATCATCATCATCATCATCATGCCCGGAGGCGGTGTTGTACCGCCTCCGGGCATACCACACCTCCTCCGGGCATACAACACCGCCTCCGGGCATACTACACCGCTTCCGGGCATACCACACCGCCTCCGGGCATACAACACCGCCTCCGGGCATACTACACCGCCTCCGGGCAACACCGCCTCCGGGCATACTACACCGCCTCCGGGCATACCACACCGCCTCCGGGCATACAACACCGCCTCCGGGCATACTGCACCGCCTCCGGGCATACCACACCGCCTCCGGGCATACAACACCGCCTCCGGGCATACTACACCGCCTCCGGGCATACCAGACCGCCTCAGGGCATACAACACCGCCTCCGGGCATACAACACCGCCTCCGGGCATACCACACCGCCTCCGGGCATACAACACCGCCTCCGGGCATACAACACCGCCTCCGGGCATACCACACCGCCTCCGGGCATACAACACCGCCTCCGGGCATACAACACCGCCTCCGGGCATACCACACCGTCTCACGTCATCATCAGCAACATCATCAGCAACATCATCAGCAACATCACCAGCAACATCATCAGCAACATCATCAGCAACATCATCAGCAACATCATCAGCAACATCATCAGCAACATCATCATCAACATCATCATCAACATCATCATCAACATCATCATCAACATCATCATCAACATCATCAGCAACATCATCAGCAACATCATCAGCAACATCATCAGCAACATCATCAACAACATCATCATCAGCAACATCATCATCAGCAACATCATCATCAGCAACATCATCATCATCATCATCATCATCATCATCATCATCATCATCATCATCATCATCATCATCATCATCATCATCATCATCATCATCATCATCATCATCATCATCATCATCATCATCATCATCATCATCATCATCATCATCATCATCATCATCATCATCATCATCATCATCATCATCATTATCATCATCATGCCCGGAGGCGGTGTTGTACCGCCTCCGGGCATACCACACCGCCTCCGGGCATACAACACCGCCTCCGGGCATACTACACCGCCTCCGGGCATACCACACCGCCTCCGGGCATACAACACCGCCTCCGGGCATACTACACCGCCTCCGGGCATACCACACCGCCTCCGGGCATACAACACCGCCTCCGGGCATACTGCACCGCCTCCGGGCATACCACACCGCCTCCGGGCATACAACACCGCCTCCGGGCATACTACACCGCCTCCGGGCATACCAGACCGCCTCAGGGCATACAACACCGCCTCCGGGCATACAACACCGCCTCCGGGCATACCACACCGCCTCCGGGCATACAACACCGCCTCCGGGCATACAACACCGCCTCCGGGCATACCACACCGCCTCCGGGCATACAACACCGCCTCCGGGCATACAACACCGCCTCCGGGCATACCACACCGCCTCCGGGCATACAACACCGCCTCCGGGCATACAACACCGCCTCCGGGCATACCACACCGCCTCCGGGCATATAACACCGCCTCCGGGCATACAACACCGCCTCCGGGCATACCACACCGTCTCACGTCATCATCAGCAACATCATCAGCAACATCATCAGCAACATCACCAGCAACATCATCAGCAACATCATCAGCAACATCATCATCAACATCATCAGCAACATCATCAGCAACATCATCATCAACATCATCATCAACATCATCATCAACATCATCATCAACATCATCATCAACATCATCAGCAACATCATCAGCAACATCATCAGCAACATCATCAGCAACATCATCAACAACATCATCATCAGCAACATCATCATCAGCAACATCATCATCAGCAACATCATCATCATCATCATCATCATCATCATCATCATCATCATCATCATCATCATCATCATCATCATCATCATCATCATCATCATCATCATCATCATCATCATCATCATCATCATCATCATCATCATCATCATCATCATCATCATCATCATCATCATCATCATCATCATCATCATCATCATCATCATCATCATCATTATCATCATCATGCCCGGAGGCGGTGTTGTACCGCCTCCGGGCATACCACACCGCCTCCGGGCATACAACACCGCCTCCGGGCATACTACACCGCCTCCGGGCATACCACACCGCCTCCGGGCATACAACACCGCCTCCGGGCATACTACACCGCCTCCGGGCATACTACACCGCCTCCGGGCATACAACACCGCCTCCGGGCATACAACACCGCCTCCGGGCATACCACACCGCCTCCGGGCATGCAACACCGCCTCCGGGCATACAACACCGCAAACGGGCATACCACACCGTCTCACGTCATCATCAGCAACATCATCAGCAACATCATCAGCGACATCATCAGCAACATCACCAGCAACATCATCAGCAACATCATCAGCAACATCATCAGCAACATCATCATCAACATCATCATCAACATCATCATTAACATCATCATCAACATCAACATCATCATCAACATCATCATCAACATCATCATCAACATCATCATCAACATCATCCGCAACATCATCAGCAACATCATCAGCAACATCATCAGCAACATCATCAACAACATCATCATCAGCAACATCATCATCAGCAACATCATCATCAGCAACATCATCATCAGCAACATCATCATCATCATCATCATCATCATCATCATCATCATCATCATCATCATCATCATCATCATCATCATCATCATCATCATCATCATCATCATCATCATCATCATCATCATCATCATCATCATCATCATCATCATCATCATCATCATCATCATCATCATCATCATCATCATCATCATCATCATCATCATCATCATCATCATCATCATCATTATCATCATCATGCCCGGAGGCGGTGTTGTACCGCCTCCGGGCATACCACACCGCCTCCGGGCATACAACACCGCCTCCGGGCATACTACACCGCCTCCGGGCATACCACACCGCCTCCGGGCATACAACACCGCCTCCGGGCATACTACACCGCCTCCGGGCATACTACACCGCCTCCGGGCATACAACACCGCCTCCGGGCATACAACACCGCCTCCGGGCATACCACACCGCCTCCGGGCATGCAACACCGCCTCCGGGCATACAACACCGCAAACGGGCATACCACACCGTCTCACGTCATCATCAGCAACATCATCAGCAACATCATCAGCAACATCATCAGCAACATCACCAGCAACATCATCAGCAACATCATCAGCAACATCATCAGCAACATCATCATCAACATCATCATCAACATCATCATTAACATCATCATCAACATCAACATCATCATCAACATCATCATCAACATCATCATCAACATCATCATCAACATCATCATCAACATCATCATCAACATCATCATCAACATCATCATCAACATCATCATCAACATCATCAGCAACATCATCAGCAACATCATCAGCAACATCATCAGCAACATCATCAACAACATCATCATCAGCAACATCATCAACATCATCATCAACATCATCATCAACATCATCATCAACATCATCAGCAACATCATCAGCAACATCATCAGCAACATCATCAGCAACATCATCAACAACATCATCATCAGCAACATCATCATCAGCAACATCATCATCAGCAACATCATCATCATCATCATCATCATCATCATCATCATCATCATCATCATCATCATCATCATCATCATCATCATCATCATCATCATCATCATCATCATCATCATCATCATCATCATCATCATCATCATCATCATCATCATCATCATCATCATCATCATCATCATCATCATCATCATCATCATCATCATCATCATCATTATCATCATCATGCCCGGAGGCGGTGTTGTACCGCCTCCGGGCATACCACACCGCCTCCGGGCATACAACACCGCCTCCGGGCATACTACACCGCCTCCGGGCATACCACACCGCCTCCGGGCATACAACACCGCCTCCGGGCATACTACACCGCCTCCGGGCATACCACACCGCCTCCGGGCATACAACACCGCCTCCGGGCATACTGCACCGCCTCCGGGCATACCACACCGCCTCCGGGCATACAACACCGCCTCCGGGCATACTACACCGCCTCCGGGCATACCAGACCGCCTCAGGGCATACAACACCGCCTCCGGGCATACAACACCGCCTCCGGGCATACCACACCGCCTCCGGGCATACAACACCGCCTCCGGGCATACAACACCGCCTCCGGGCATACCACACCGCCTCCGGGCATACAACACCGCCTCCGGGCATACAACACCGCCTCCGGGCATACCACACCGTCTCACGTCATCATCAGCAACATCATCAGCAACATCATCAGCAACATCACCAGCAACATCATCAGCAACATCATCAGCAACATCATCAGCAACATCATCAGCAACATCATCAGCAACATCATCATCAACATCATCATCAACATCATCATCAACATCATCATCAACATCATCATCAACATCATCAGCAACATCATCAGCAACATCATCAGCAACATCATCAGCAACATCATCAGCAACATCATCAACAACATCATCATCAGCAACATCATCATCAGCAACATCATCATCAGCAACATCATCATCATCATCATCATCATCATCATCATCATCATCATCATCATCATCAGCATCATCATCATCATCATCATCATCATTATCATCATCATGCCCGGAGGCGGTGTTGTACCGCCTCCGGGCATACCACACCGCCTCCGGGCATACAACACCGCCTCCGGGCATACTACACCGCCTCCGGGCATACCACACCGCCTCCGGGCATACAACACCGCCTCCGGGCATGTTACACCGCCTCCGGGCATACCACACCGCCTCCGGGCATACAACACCGCCTCCGGGCATACTGCACCGCCTCCGGGCATACCACACCGCCTCCGGGCATACAACACCGCCTCCGGGCATACTACACCGCCTCCGGGCATACCAGACCGCCTCAGGGCATACAACACCGCCTCCGGGCATACAACACCGCCTCCGGGCATACCACACCGCCTCCGGGCATACAACACCGCCTCCGGGCATACAACACCGCCTCCGGGCATACCACACCGCCTCCGGGCAAACAACACCGCCTCCGGGCATACAACACCGCCTCCGGGCATACCACACCGTCTCACGTCATCATCAGCAACATCATCAGCAACATCATCAGCAACATCACCAGCAACATCATCAGCAACATCATCAGCAACATCATCAGCAACATCATCAGCAACATCATCAGCAACATCATCATCAACATCATCATCAACATCATCATCAACATCATCATCAACATCATCAGCAACATCATCAGCAACATCATCAGCAACATCATCAGCAACATCATCAGCAACATCATCAACAACATCATCATCAGCAACATCATCATCAGCAACATCATCATCAGCAACATCATCATCATCATCATCATCATCATCATCATCATCATCATCATCATCATCATCATCATCATCATCATCATCATCATCATCATCATCATCATCATCATCATCATCATCATCATCATCATCATCATCATCATCATCATCATCATCATCATCATCATCATCATCATCATCATCATCATTATCATCATCATGCCCGGAGGCGGTGTTGTACCGCCTCCGGGCATACCACACCGCCTCCGGGCATACAACACCGCCTCCGGGCATACTACACCGCCTCCGGGCATACCACACCGCCTCCGGGCATACAACACCGCCTCCGGGCATACTACACCGCCTCCGGGCATACCACACCGCCTCCGGGCATACAACACCGCCTCCGGGCATACTGCACCGCCTCCGGGCATACCACACCGCCTCCGGGCATACAACACCGCCTCCGGGCATACTACACCGCCTCCGGGCATACCAGACCGCCTCAGGGCATACAACACCGCCTCCGGGCATACAACACCGCCTCCGGGCATACCACACCGCCTCCGGGCATACAACACCGCCTCCGGGCATACAACACCGCCTCCGGGCATACCACACCGCCTCCGGGCATACAACACCGCCTCCGGGCATACAACACCGCCTCCGGGCATACCACACCGCCTCCGGGCATACAACACCGCCTCCGGGCATACAACACCGCCTCCGGGCATACCACACCGCCTCCGGGCATACAACACCGCCTCCGGGCATACAACACCGCCTCCGGGCATACCACACCGTCTCACGTCATCATCAGCAACATCATCAGCAACATCATCAGCAACATCACCAGCAACATCATCAGCAACATCATCAGCAACATCATCATCAACATCATCAGCAACATCATCAGCAACATCATCATCAACATCATCATCAACATCATCATCAACATCATCATCAACATCATCATCAACATCATCAGCAACATCATCAGCAACATCATCAGCAACATCATCAGCAACATCATCAACAACATCATCATCAGCAACATCATCATCAGCAACATCATCATCAGCAACATCATCATCATCATCATCATCATCATCATCATCATCATCATCATCATCATCATCATCATCATCATCATCATCATCATCATCATCATCATCATCATCATCATCATCATCATCATCATCATCATCATCATCATCATCATCATCATCATCATCATCATCATCATCATCATCATCATCATCATCATCATCATCATCATTATCATCATCATGCCCGGAGGCGGTGTTGTACCGCCTCCGGGCATACCACACCGCCTCCGGGCATACAACACCGCCTCCGGGCATACTACACCGCCTCCGGGCATACCACACCGCCTCCGGGCATACAACACCGCCTCCGGGCATACTACACCGCCTCCGGGCATACTACACCGCCTCCGGGCATACAACACCGCCTCCGGGCATACAACACCGCCTCCGGGCATACCACACCGCCTCCGGGCATGCAACACCGCCTCCGGGCATACAACACCGCAAACGGGCATACCACACCGTCTCACGTCATCATCAGCAACATCATCAGCAACATCATCAGCGACATCATCAGCAACATCACCAGCAACATCATCAGCAACATCATCAGCAACATCATCAGCAACATCATCATCAACATCATCATCAACATCATCATTAACATCATCATCAACATCAACATCATCATCAACATCATCATCAACATCATCATCAACATCATCATCAACATCATCCGCAACATCATCAGCAACATCATCAGCAACATCATCAGCAACATCATCAACAACATCATCATCAGCAACATCATCATCAGCAACATCATCATCAGCAACATCATCATCAGCAACATCATCATCATCATCATCATCATCATCATCATCATCATCATCATCATCATCATCATCATCATCATCATCATCATCATCATCATCATCATCATCATCATCATCATCATCATCATCATCATCATCATCATCATCATCATCATCATCATCATCATCATCATCATCATCATCATCATCATCATCATCATCATCATCATCATCATCATCATCATCATTATCATCATCATGCCCGGAGGCGGTGTTGTACCGCCTCCGGGCATACCACACCGCCTCCGGGCATACAACACCGCCTCCGGGCATACTACACCGCCTCCGGGCATACCACACCGCCTCCGGGCATACAACACCGCCTCCGGGCATACTACACCGCCTCCGGGCATACTACACCGCCTCCGGGCATACAACACCGCCTCCGGGCATACAACACCGCCTCCGGGCATACCACACCGCCTCCGGGCATGCAACACCGCCTCCGGGCATACAACACCGCAAACGGGCATACCACACCGTCTCACGTCATCATCAGCAACATCATCAGCAACATCATCAGCAACATCATCAGCAACATCACCAGCAACATCATCAGCAACATCATCAGCAACATCATCAGCAACATCATCATCAACATCATCATCATCATCATTAACATCATCATCAACATCAACATCATCATCAACATCATCATCAACATCATCATCAACATCATCATCAACATCATCATCAACATCATCATCAACATCATCATCAACATCATCATCAACATCATCATCAACATCATCAGCAACATCATCAGCAACATCATCAGCAACATCATCAGCAACATCATCAACAACATCATCATCAGCAACATCATCAACATCATCATCAACATCATCATCAACATCATCATCAACATCATCAGCAACATCATCAGCAACATCATCAGCAACATCATCAGCAACATCATCAACAACATCATCATCAGCAACATCATCATCAGCAACATCATCATCAGCAACATCATCATCATCATCATCATCATCATCATCATCATCATCATCATCATCATCATCATCATCATCATCATCATCATCATCATCATCATCATCATCATCATCATCATCATCATCATCATCATCATCATCATCATCATCATCATCATCATCATCATCATCATCATCATCATCATCATCATCATCATTATCATCATCATGCCCGGAGGCGGTGTTGTACCGCCTCCGGGCATACCACACCGCCTCCGGGCATACAACACCGCCTCCGGGCATACTACACCGCCTCCGGGCATACCACACCGCCTCCGGGCATACAACACCGCCTCCGGGCATACTACACCGCCTCCGGGCATACCACACCGCCTCCGGGCATACAACACCGCCTCCGGGCATACTGCACCGCCTCCGGGCATACCACACCGCCTCCGGGCATACAACACCGCCTCCGGGCATACTACACCGCCTCCGGGCATACCAGACCGCCTCAGGGCATACAACACCGCCTCCGGGCATACAACACCGCCTCCGGGCATACCACACCGCCTCCGGGCATACAACACCGCCTCCGGGCATACAACACCGCCTCCGGGCATACCACACCGCCTCCGGGCATACAACACCGCCTCCGGGCATACAACACCGCCTCCGGGCATACCACACCGTCTCACGTCATCATCAGCAACATCATCAGCAACATCATCAGCAACATCACCAGCAACATCATCAGCAACATCATCAGCAACATCATCAGCAACATCATCAGCAACATCATCAGCAACATCATCATCAACATCATCATCAACATCATCATCAACATCATCATCAACATCATCATCAACATCATCAGCAACATCATCAGCAACATCATCAGCAACATCATCAGCAACATCATCAGCAACATCATCAACAACATCATCATCAGCAACATCATCATCAGCAACATCATCATCAGCAACATCATCATCATCATCATCATCATCATCATCATCATCATCATCATCATCATCAGCATCATCATCATCATCATCATCATCATTATCATCATCATGCCCGGAGGCGGTGTTGTACCGCCTCCGGGCATACCACACCGCCTCCGGGCATACAACACCGCCTCCGGGCATACTACACCGCCTCCGGGCATACCACACCGCCTCCGGGCATACAACACCGCCTCCGGGCATGTTACACCGCCTCCGGGCATACCACACCGCCTCCGGGCATACAACACCGCCTCCGGGCATACTGCACCGCCTCCGGGCATACCACACCGCCTCCGGGCATACAACACCGCCTCCGGGCATACTACACCGCCTCCGGGCATACCAGACCGCCTCAGGGCATACAACACCGCCTCCGGGCATACAACACCGCCTCCGGGCATACCACACCGCCTCCGGGCATACAACACCGCCTCCGGGCATACAACACCGCCTCCGGGCATACCACACCGCCTCCGGGCAAACAACACCGCCTCCGGGCATACAACACCGCCTCCGGGCATACCACACCGTCTCACGTCATCATCAGCAACATCATCAGCAACATCATCAGCAACATCACCAGCAACATCATCAGCAACATCATCAGCAACATCATCAGCAACATCATCAGCAACATCATCAGCAACATCATCATCAACATCATCATCAACATCATCATCAACATCATCATCAACATCATCAGCAACATCATCAGCAACATCATCAGCAACATCATCAGCAACATCATCAGCAACATCATCAACAACATCATCATCAGCAACATCATCATCAGCAACATCATCATCAGCAACATCATCATCATCATCATCATCATCATCATCATCATCATCATCATCATCATCATCATCATCATCATCATCATCATCATCATCATCATCATCATCATCATCATCATCATCATCATCATCATCATCATCATCATCATCATCATCATCATCATCATCATCATCATCATCATCATCATCATCATCATCATCATTATCATCATCATGCCCGGAGGCGGTGTTGTACCGCCTCCGGGCATACCACACCGCCTCCGGGCATACAACACCGCCTCCGGGCATACTACACCGCCTCCGGGCATACCACACCGCCTCCGGGCATACTACACCGCCTCCGGGCATACCACACCGCCTCCGGGCATACAACACCGCCTCCGGGCATACTGCACCGCCTCCGGGCATACCACACCGCCTCCGGGCATACAACACCGCCTCCGGGCATACTACACCGCCTCCGGGCATACCAGACCGCCTCAGGGCATACAACACCGCCTCCGGGCATACAACACCGCCTCCGGGCATACCACACCGCCTCCGGGCATACAACACCGCCTCCGGGCATACAACACCGCCTCCGGGCATACCACACCGCCTCCGGGCATACAACACCGCCTCCGGGCATACAACACCGCCTCCGGGCATACCACACCGCCTCCGGGCATACAACACCGCCTCCGGGCATACAACACCGCCTCCGGGCATACCACACCGCCTCCGGGCATACAACACCGCCTCCGGGCATACAACACCGCCTCCTCCGGGCATACCACACCGTCTCACGTCATCATCAGCAACATCATCAGCAACATCATCAGCAACATCACCAGCAACATCATCAGCAACATCATCAGCAACATCATCAGCAACATCATCAGCAACATCATCAGCAACATCATCATCAACATCATCATCAACATCATCATCAACATCATCATCAACATCATCATCAACATCATCAGCAACATCATCAGCAACATCATCAGCAACATCATCAGCAACATCATCAACAACATCATCATCAGCAACATCATCATCAGCAACATCATCATCAGCAACATCATCATCATCATCATCATCATCATCATCATCATCATCATCATCATCATCATCATCATCATCATCATCATCATCATCATCATCATCATCATCATCATCATCATCATCATCATCATCATCATCATCATCATCATCATCATCATCATCATCATCATCATCATCATCATCATCATCATCATCATCATCATCATCATCATCATCATCATCATTATCATCATCATGCCCGGAGGCGGTGTTGTACCGCCTCCGGGCATACCACACCGCCTCCGGGCATACAACACCGCCTCCGGGCATACTACACCGCCTCCGGGCATACCACACCGCCTCCGGGCATACAACACCGCCTCCGGGCATACTACACCGCCTCCGGGCATACAACACCGCCTCCGGGCATACAACACCGCCTCCGGGCATACAACACCGCCTCCGGGCATACCACACCGCCTCCGGGCATGCAACACCGCCTCCGGGCATACAACACCGCAAACGGGCATACCACACCGTCTCACGTCATCATCAGCAACATCATCAGCAACATCATCAGCAACATCATCAGCAACATCACCAGCAACATCATCAGCAACATCATCAGCAACATCATCAGCAACATCATCATCAACATCATCATCAACATCATCATTAACATCATCATCAACATCAACATCATCATCAACATCATCATCAACATCATCATCAACATCATCATCAACATCATCATCAACATCATCATCAACATCATCATCAACATCATCATCAACATCATCATCAACATCATCCGCAACATCATCAGCAACATCATCAGCAACATCATCAGCAACATCATCAACAACATCATCATCAGCAACATCATCATCAGCAACATCATCATCAGCAACATCATCATCATCATCATCATCATCATCATCATCATCATCATCATCATCATCATCATCATCATCATCATCATCATCATCATCATCATCATCATCATCATCATCATCATCATCATCATCATCATCATCATCATCATCATCATCATCATCATCATCATCATCATCATCATCATCATCATCATCATCATCATCATCATCATCATCATCATCATCATCATCATCATCATCATCATCATCATCATCATCATCATCATCATCATCATCATCATCATCATCATCATCATCATCATCATCATCATCATCATCATCATCATCATTATCATCATCATGCCCGGAGGCGGTGTTGTACCGCCTCCGGGCATACCACACCGCCTCCGGGCATACAACACCGCCTCCGGGCATACTACACCGCCTCCGGGCATACCACACCGCCTCCGGGCATACAACACCGCCTCCGGGCATACTACACCGCCTCCGGGCATACCACACCGCCTCCGGGCATACAACACCGCCTCCGGGCATACTGCACCGCCTCCGGGCATACCACACCGCCTCCGGGCATACAACACCGCCTCCGGGCATACTACACCGCCTCCGGGCATACCAGACCGCCTCAGGGCATACAACACCGCCTCCGGGCATACAACACCGCCTCCGGGCATACCACACCGCCTCCGGGCATACAACACCGCCTCCGGGCATACAACACCGCCTCCGGGCATACCACACCGCCTCCGGGCATACAACACCGCCTCCGGGCATACAACACCGCCTCCGGGCATACCACACCGTCTCACGTCATCATCAGCAACATCATCAGCAACATCATCAGCAACATCACCAGCAACATCATCAGCAACATCATCAGCAACATCATCAGCAACATCATCAGCAACATCATCAGCAACATCATCATCAACATCATCATCAACATCATCATCAACATCATCATCAACATCATCATCAACATCATCAGCAACATCATCAGCAACATCATCAGCAACATCATCAGCAACATCATCAGCAACATCATCAACAACATCATCATCAGCAACATCATCATCAGCAACATCATCATCAGCAACATCATCATCATCATCATCATCATCATCATCATCATCATCATCATCATCATCAGCATCATCATCATCATCATCATCATCATTATCATCATCATGCCCGGAGGCGGTGTTGTACCGCCTCCGGGCATACCACACCGCCTCCGGGCATACAACACCGCCTCCGGGCATACTACACCGCCTCCGGGCATACCACACCGCCTCCGGGCATACAACACCGCCTCCGGGCATGTTACACCGCCTCCGGGCATACCACACCGCCTCCGGGCATACAACACCGCCTCCGGGCATACTGCACCGCCTCCGGGCATACCACACCGCCTCCGGGCATACAACACCGCCTCCGGGCATACTACACCGCCTCCGGGCATACCAGACCGCCTCAGGGCATACAACACCGCCTCCGGGCATACAACACCGCCTCCGGGCATACCACACCGCCTCCGGGCATACAACACCGCCTCCGGGCATACAACACCGCCTCCGGGCATACCACACCGCCTCCGGGCAAACAACACCGCCTCCGGGCATACAACACCGCCTCCGGGCATACCACACCGTCTCACGTCATCATCAGCAACATCATCAGCAACATCATCAGCAACATCACCAGCAACATCATCAGCAACATCATCAGCAACATCATCAGCAACATCATCAGCAACATCATCAGCAACATCATCATCAACATCATCATCAACATCATCATCAACATCATCATCAACATCATCAGCAACATCATCAGCAACATCATCAGCAACATCATCAGCAACATCATCAGCAACATCATCAACAACATCATCATCAGCAACATCATCATCAGCAACATCATCATCAGCAACATCATCATCATCATCATCATCATCATCATCATCATCATCATCATCATCATCATCATCATCATCATCATCATCATCATCATCATCATCATCATCATCATCATCATCATCATCATCATCATCATCATCATCATCATCATCATCATCATCATCATCATCATCATCATCATCATCATCATTATCATCATCATGCCCGGAGGCGGTGTTGTACCGCCTCCGGGCATACCACACCGCCTCCGGGCATACAACACCGCCTCCGGGCATACTACACCGCCTCCGGGCATACCACACCGCCTCCGGGCATACAACACCGCCTCCGGGCATACTACACCGCCTCCGGGCATACCACACCGCCTCCGGGCATACAACACCGCCTCCGGGCATACTGCACCGCCTCCGGGCATACCACACCGCCTCCGGGCATACAACACCGCCTCCGGGCATACTACACCGCCTCCGGGCATACCAGACCGCCTCAGGGCATACAACACCGCCTCCGGGCATACAACACCGCCTCCGGGCATACCACACCGCCTCCGGGCATACAACACCGCCTCCGGGCATACAACACCGCCTCCGGGCATACCACACCGCCTCCGGGCATACAACACCGCCTCCGGGCATACAACACCGCCTCCGGGCATACCACACCGCCTCCGGGCATACAACACCGCCTCCGGGCATACAACACCGCCTCCGGGCATACCACACCGCCTCCGGGCATACAACACCGCCTCCGGGCATACAACACCGCCTCCGGGCATACCACACCGTCTCACGTCATCATCAGCAACATCATCAGCAACATCATCAGCAACATCACCAGCAACATCATCAGCAACATCATCAGCAACATCATCATCAACATCATCAGCAACATCATCAGCAACATCATCATCAACATCATCATCAACATCATCATCAACATCATCATCAACATCATCATCAACATCATCAGCAACATCATCAGCAACATCATCAGCAACATCATCAGCAACATCATCAACAACATCATCATCAGCAACATCATCATCAGCAACATCATCATCAGCAACATCATCATCATCATCATCATCATCATCATCATCATCATCATCATCATCATCATCATCATCATCATCATCATCATCATCATCATCATCATCATCATCATCATCATCATCATCATCATCATCATCATCATCATCATCATCATCATCATCATCATCATCATCATCATCATCATCATCATCATCATCATCATCATCATTATCATCATCATGCCCGGAGGCGGTGTTGTACCGCCTCCGGGCATACCACACCGCCTCCGGGCATACAACACCGCCTCCGGGCATACTACACCGCCTCCGGGCATACCACACCGCCTCCGGGCATACAACACCGCCTCCGGGCATACTACACCGCCTCCGGGCATACTACACCGCCTCCGGGCATACAACACCGCCTCCGGGCATACAACACCGCCTCCGGGCATACCACACCGCCTCCGGGCATGCAACACCGCCTCCGGGCATACAACACCGCAAACGGGCATACCACACCGTCTCACGTCATCATCAGCAACATCATCAGCAACATCATCAGCGACATCATCAGCAACATCACCAGCAACATCATCAGCAACATCATCAGCAACATCATCAGCAACATCATCATCAACATCATCATCAACATCATCATTAACATCATCATCAACATCAACATCATCATCAACATCATCATCAACATCATCATCAACATCATCATCAACATCATCCGCAACATCATCAGCAACATCATCAGCAACATCATCAGCAACATCATCAACAACATCATCATCAGCAACATCATCATCAGCAACATCATCATCAGCAACATCATCATCAGCAACATCATCATCATCATCATCATCATCATCATCATCATCATCATCATCATCATCATCATCATCATCATCATCATCATCATCATCATCATCATCATCATCATCATCATCATCATCATCATCATCATCATCATCATCATCATCATCATCATCATCATCATCATCATCATCATCATCATCATCATCATCATCATCATCATCATCATCATCATCATCATTATCATCATCATGCCCGGAGGCGGTGTTGTACCGCCTCCGGGCATACCACACCGCCTCCGGGCATACAACACCGCCTCCGGGCATACTACACCGCCTCCGGGCATACCACACCGCCTCCGGGCATACAACACCGCCTCCGGGCATACTACACCGCCTCCGGGCATACTACACCGCCTCCGGGCATACAACACCGCCTCCGGGCATACAACACCGCCTCCGGGCATACCACACCGCCTCCGGGCATGCAACACCGCCTCCGGGCATACAACACCGCAAACGGGCATACCACACCGTCTCACGTCATCATCAGCAACATCATCAGCAACATCATCAGCAACATCATCAGCAACATCACCAGCAACATCATCAGCAACATCATCAGCAACATCATCAGCAACATCATCATCAACATCATCATCAACATCATCATTAACATCATCATCAACATCAACATCATCATCAACATCATCATCAACATCATCATCAACATCATCATCAACATCATCATCAACATCATCATCAACATCATCATCAACATCATCATCAACATCATCATCAACATCATCAGCAACATCATCAGCAACATCATCAGCAACATCATCAGCAACATCATCAACAACATCATCATCAGCAACATCATCAACATCATCATCAACATCATCATCAACATCATCATCAACATCATCAGCAACATCATCAGCAACATCATCAGCAACATCATCAGCAACATCATCAACAACATCATCATCAGCAACATCATCATCAGCAACATCATCATCAGCAACATCATCATCATCATCATCATCATCATCATCATCATCATCATCATCATCATCATCATCATCATCATCATCATCATCATCATCATCATCATCATCATCATCATCATCATCATCATCATCATCATCATCATCATCATCATCATCATCATCATCATCATCATCATCAT
>JAXIVJ010008337.1:0-56096 GCA_036785665.1 Chirona hameri
GTTCACTGGCCGCAGTCAATAGCCCGGCCGCCGGCCGCCGGTCGCCGGCTCAGATCACGCTATGACTCATGTGTCATGGTGCACGGGGCAATGGTGCACAGGTCATGCACGTGTAGGTTATTGTGCGCGATGAACGGCGGACTGAGCACGAGACACGCTGTTGACCGCAGTACGTCCGTGCGGCCGGGACCGCAAACCACCGTGGTCCTCGCAGTGGTCGGCACCACCGCTGGTTATTGCTTGTTGTTGCTGTTTGTTGTTTGCGCTGTTTGCGGTTGCCTGTGGGCTGTCTGTTGCTTCAGCTGGAGTTGCATCACGTCGGCGCACATTGGACGCGCATGGATCGTGATTTGGAGCGTGACCTGGTGAGGGTACACATCATCTCCGCCAGGCCAGTAGTCAGCGCCGCATGCCTGGCGCTTTAAGACAGCTGCTGCTGTCTGCTGCTGTTCGACAGAACAGTGAGCACCGTCCCTTGAGAGGCGATCGGCCGACTCCCAGCCCTTTCGTGCTGGCCGACCGGTGCCGAGGCCGGAGGCGAGAGAAGCCCGACCTTCCGTTCACCTCTGACCCGGTGACGTCACTGCCGCCCGCTGGACCTGAAGCCCGACCTTCCGTTCACCTCTGACCCGTGACGTCGCTGCCGCTCGCCGCACATCAGCCTGTTCACGGCTGATGGATCGCTCGTGTGAGCGATCAAAGCCGTCTGCGGTGGGGCACGCCACATCCATGTGAATGTGTGTTTATCCGGACACTGACCGTGGCCACGGTGACAACTGGTACAAACGCGGCCGATATTTTTAGATGTTGAGGCTGGGTAAAATTAGCGTTGCGATTGATCTCTATTCTGTCACGTGTAATAAAGCACAACACATTCCTGTGTTGGAGGAGCCCTTAGGCGTATCTCCTTGACTCCTTTCCGATTTAGCGGCTATGTGGGTGTTGGCGCAGGCTTGAGCCCGACCGGTCCGTCCGGTCCGGTCCGTCCGTCCGCCACGGTACGGACTGGTCAGACCGCTATCTGCGTGGTAGCCGTGTGGCTCGCCGAGGCGACGTGCCGTGCGGCGTGCCGTGCCGGGCGTTCACGCCTCTCTGCAGCTCCACGCCACCGCGCCGTCCGCACGGTCCGGTTCGGTCCGTCCCTGACCTCTGCGTGTCCGCGAACGAGAGACGGGGTTACGGTTCCGGATCACGCCGCTAGCGCTAACCTAGCCGCCACAGGCCGTGTGCATCGCTTTACAGCCAGAGGAGGGTGTGGGCCGTCACCGCTATGCAAGGCTTCTTTCTCTCTGCCCTCCCGACACACCGCCCCGCATACCCGCCTGCGTTGGTCTCCTGTGGTACAGTGACCGTGTCACACTCTCGCCCTCGCCCGGTATGATTTATGGGCGTCCCGGCGGACTTGTGATGTGTCGGCCACACTCGCTGTCCGTCCACCCGTCCACCCTCGGCTCGCCCGGCCGTCCTCACACGTGACTGGGAGGGAGAAACAGGCGGCATCTGTGCGCCATCTCAGGGGCGTGGGGGTCTGGTCGCCTTCACACGTGACCTGAAGAATGAATGGACTGCACCTGGCGCCATCAATATCTTCTTGCGCGTGAACATGTTTGGTCAATTTGCATACATGCGCTCTTGCGCCCGCCTGCCTGCCGCACGTGGGCCCGTTCGTTTCCTCGTGTGTCGTGTGTCTCGGACACATTTGTCGTGTCTGAGAGCACATCTCCTCGGCGCCCTCTGTTGGGAACCCGCGGCAAATACCCATGTCGCCACTGCCAGCGACGTGACGTGACGTGACGTGACGCCGTCGCGGCAGTCGCTGCCGTGACGAGCTCTCTGCCTGACCTCTGGACGCCAGAGACACCTGTGCGGTGTGCTGCTGTGAGTTCGACTGAACTCTGTTTGATCTGTTGTTGTTGTTGCTCCTCCTGGGCGCCCATAGTCCGGAGGGGCTCCTCGATCCCGCCTGTCGGTCAGCGCTTTAGCCGGAGCACACCCGAGCCGACCTGGCGGCCGGCGGAGTGCTGATGGCTCGGCAGATCCAGTTGTGTGAACAATGGTGTTTTGCTGTTGAGGCCCCGTTTGAGGCCCCGTTGTCAAGCTGCGATCTCGTGTCGCGGTGCGCTGCTGGCTGGCCGGCCGGGGCTGGCCGGGCTGGCCCTGCACGCTGAGCGGCCTCAGGGCTGCGGTGACCGTCAGCGGGGTGTAGCGGGGGAATCGCGGGCACACGGGGGCTGCTGCGGACCTGGTGGACGGTGCTGACGCCTGCTGACGGCAGCAGCACACACTGTCAGCGCTGTGCCTGCTGACCGGGCTGACCGCCGCTGCTGACTCGGCCCGGTTTGCTGGCCGTCAGACGGGCCCGGTGGAGCGCGCGGCCCCGGCGGCCTTGTGGTGATTATCATGCCGAGCACGGCCGCCGGGCCCGGCATGGTAATCATCTACACCACCAGCGCTTTCAACCGAGTCCAGGTCAGCCGACCCAGCTGGGGCCGCGTGGTCCCCGTACTGGGCATGTCAGCCGACCCCAGCTGGGCGCGTCGTGGTCCTGTACTGGGCATGTTCGCTGACCCCAGCTGGGGCCGCGTTGGTCCCTGTACTGGGGGCGTGTCAGCTGACCCCCAGACTGTGCCGGCGTGGTCCCGATACTGGGCAATGTCAGCTGACCCCAGCTGGGCCGGTGGTCCTGTACTGGGCATGGTCAGCTGGACCCCAGCTGTGCCGAGCGAGCTCAGCAGAGCAGCGCTCAGCACAGAGCACAGACACAGCACAGATCCAGCACAGCACATATCCAGTACACTGACCGAGCGTCCTGTTTGAGGGGGCCTCCAAGCATGGACCGTCCTGCCTCCAGCACATAGAGCACAGACACAGCACAGATCCAGCACAAGAGCAGATCCAGTACACTGTACCAAGCGTCCTGTATGAGGGGGCTCAGCAGACCGTCCTGCCTGTTGAGGGGGCTCCAGGCAGACCGTCCTGCCTGTATGAGGGGGCTCCAGCAGACCGTCTGCTGTATGAGGGGGCTCCAGCAGACCGTCCCTGCTGTATGAGGGGGGCTCCAGCAGACCGTCCTTGCTCCAGGTCTCCAGACAGTGACGAGCTCCCTCACCTCCAGGTCGAGCAGTGATTGAGCTCCCACACCACCTCCAGACTCTAGCAGTGATGAGCTCTCACACCTCCAGTCTCCTAGGCAGTGATGAGCTCTCACACTCCAGTCTCTAGGCAGTGATGAGCTCTCACACCTCCAGTCTCTAGGCAGTGATTGAGCTCCCACACCTCCAGCTCTAGGCAGTGATGAGCTCGCACACCTCCAGTCCTCTAGGGGCAGTGATGAGCTCTCACACCTCCAGTCTCTAGGCAGTGATGTGACTCTCACACCTCCAGTGTCTAGGCAGTGAGAGCCCCCACACCTCCAAGTCTCATAGGCAGTGATGAGCTCTCACACCTCCAGTCTCTAGGCTGTGATTGACTCCACACCTCCAGACTCTAGGCAGTGATGAGCTCCCACACCTCCAGTCTCTAGGCAGTGATGAGCCCCCCACCTCCAGTCTCCAGGCAGTGATGAGCCCCCACACCTCCAGTCCTCTAGGCAGTGATGAACTCTCACAAGTGCCAGGGTCACGGCGCAGCCGATGACGGATACATCAGGACACATGTGTGAGTGAATAGTGGGGCAGTTTGCCAGTGCCATGGCTGCTGTTTGTCTAGCGCCGAGCTGCGCCTGCTATAGATCTCGTCTCCTGCCGGCTGCGCCGGCCGCCAGACAGCTGCGCAGGTGTCCTATATTGCCAGCCGATCAGCGGCCGTCCCCTATCGCACAGGTGTTTCGGCTTTTGGACGGTTTAATGCCCAGCCGCCATTGGCTTATCGTGTGCTACGGTCCCACACGGCGACAGTAGCGCGATACACGACAGCATGCTACTGTCCACCATGCTGCCCCTTCCTCCTATGACTGGTGGAGGCGTCCACTGTGCAGTCAATGTCCAGCCTCTGTGCAGCAATGTGCAGTCTGCCAGCTCATCCCAGCTATCCCAGCTCAACCCAGCTCAGCTTACCTCACTTAGCTCAGCTCGCCGCCGCCATCCGCGTCGGATCAGCCACCGGGCCAGCGCCCTGAGCAGCAGCTATCGGACACCATCTCGCCAGCGGGCAGTCTGTCACAAAAACGGCCTGGCAGGCCTCATTAGCCGTCTCGGCGGCCGCCGCTGCTGGGGTGCATACAGCCCGAGCAGGGCCGGAGAAGGGATGGAGCGGCCGCGGCGCCGTGACGCCGTGGACGCTGAGCGGATGGTCCGCCACGGCCGCGGCGTGTCCGCGCTTTCAGCGTCACTGTCGTCTGTGACGGCAGTTGGCTGTCGCGGACGCCCGCCAACCCGTTTAGCCGAGCACGCAACCTGCCTAGCGGAACACCGGCTGTCAGTCAGTCCGTCACCGGTGTCCGTCTGCTGCGGCCGAGCGGGGCCGAGCCGAGCCGAGCCGAGCCGAGCCGAGCCCCGGAGCCGAGACCGAGCCGAGCCGAGCCGAGCCGAGCCGAGCCGAGCCGATCCGGAGCCGAGCCGCAGCGCCCCATTTAGCGGGTCGGATCAGTCCGATCAGGTCGGATCAGCAGATGCCGCCGGCCGCCGCTGTCGTGGACCGGTCGGGGCCGGCCGGGCTACGCCTACGTTACGGCCACCGGCACCGCGTCTTATCTGCGCCGCCGACCGGCCCGCCCCGCCCGCCCGCTTTAAGGGGCAAAATGGGGTGGCGCCGGCGTGTGTCGAGGACTCCTTTGCACGCGCCGTCGCACCTGTGGACGGAGAGGGCTGGATGTGGGACAAGGAGAGCGGTCACTTGGGGCGGGCGGCGGGGTGGAGTGACTGGGCCCCGTCCGAGCCCCGCCCTGGCAGGGTGCGGTCGTGTGCCATCTCAGCCTGGTGACGGACGCAACGCTGTCTGGGCTGCACGTCGGCACTGCACACTAGTGCGCATTCGCTGGTGTCCGGGAGGCGGCTCGCACGCGGCAACACGCGGCACTGCGCGGCACTTACAGCACACCGGCTGTCAGCCTGGGTGGCACGTGTTGCACTCAGGAGGCGTCGGCGGGTTTTGTGATGCCGTCTCGTGTTGAGTGCTGAGTAGTTGGCTGGTGTCGGAGCTGGGCGTCACGCCTTGTACCTGCATGATACTGACCAGAACAGCTGGTCAGCTCTGTCACCCGGCGTCGTGCCCCAATCGACGATCGGTCGGCCGGTGGTGTCGGTACAGGCGGGGCGCGGGGGGGTGGGGGGGGGGGCAGACAGGGGCGGGGAGGGGGGGGGGGGGGGGGGGTCAAGCGAGGGGCTCTGTGCAGCTGGGCGCGTATATGACCCGTGTCATACTGTGACGTAACGGGTTTTGTTGAGATCGGTTTGCAGTCGGCCGTTGGAATCAGAGTTGATGCGGCTGCTGCCCTGACCTAATATGGTCGATTGCCGGCCGGTGTTCTTCTTGTTAATGACATGATTTATGTTTTTACTCGCCCCTATCAATGTAGGGGCAGACTGACGAGTGTGAAGTGATTGATAGAAGCAATAACAGGATGTGGAGGCCAGAGGTTTGTTAGTTGTCTTTGGCCGGACAGGGGTGACTGGCTAATCTGCTGTTGCCGGCCGGTTGGAGCGAGATGATGGATTCGAGAACCGAGTGGGCAACTGCTTGGGTTCGCTGGAACGCTACTTTAACCAAATAGTAGCACAGTTTTTTATTTTAACTATCCTTGGCAGCGCATCTTGAACGATGCACAGAGAGAAATCTTAGATGTAATTGTTCGAAGTGGATCACAGCGGCCTGCAGGAGACCGTGGTCTGCCACAGTGCTGCTCTTCTTCTCTCTCACTCTCCTCTCTCCTCTCTCTCTCTCTCTCATCCCTCTCTCTCTCTCTCTCTCTCTCGTCTCTCTCTCATCTCATCTCTCTCATCTCTCTCTCTCTCTCCTCTCTCTCTCTCTCTCTCCTCTCTCTCTTCTCTCTCTCTCTCCTCTCTCTCTCTCATCTCCTCTCTCTCTCTCTCGCTCATCTCCTCTCCTCTCTCTCTCTCTCTCTCTCTCCTCTCTCCTCTCCTCTCTCTCCCTCATCACTCTCTACTCTCTCCTCTCATCTCCCTTCCTAGCATCTCATCCATCTCTCTCTCCTCTCCTCCTCTCTTCCTCCTCTCTACTCTCCTCTCTCCTCTCTTCTCTCCTCTCTCTCATCTCTCTCTCTCAGCCAAAATCGGGCTGCTTCTCTCTCTCCCATCACATCTCTATCGTCTTCTCCCCACCTCCTCCTCTCCAGGCAAGACTCTCGACTCTCAGCTAATCAATCCTCTCCGTCTCTGTCCATGTCGCATCTCGCTCTTCGTCGATCAAGCGCCTCTACTCCAGCTCCAATCTTCCTCTCACGCCTCTCTCCGATCTCTCTCTCCCCCCCCCTCTCGTCTCATCATCTCGCTCTTCGATCTCTCCCTCCTCGGATCGATTCAATCCTCCACCTCCTTCCCTCCTTCTCTCTCAACTCACCTCGTCCCGTTCGGTCTCTCATCTCAATTCCTCTCCTCTCTCTACCTCCCCCCCTCCGCTCCCCCCTCTCCCCTCCCCCCCACCCCCCTCCCCCCCCCACCCCGCTCATCGTCTCACCATCTCACTCCTCCCAGCTCCTAAAACTCTCTCCACTCTCATCCCTTCACACCTCTCCCCCATTCGTCGATCACTAGCTCTCTTCTCCAATCCTTCACTCTCTCACCTCTCCTCCTCGAAGCATCATCCTCTCGCCGTCCCTCTCTTCGTTCTCAGTCCCCCTCTCTCTACTCTTTCTCTCCTCAACATCCCTGCATCTCCACTCTCCCTGCCCCTCTCTTCCTCCCTCCTCCCTAGTCTCTCTCGATCACTGCTCTTCTCTCTCCTCCTCTCATTCTCCTCTCTCCCTCTCCTCCCTCTCACTCGCTGTTCCCTCTCTCATCGCCTTCCTCCCATCTACTCGCTCTCCAGCTTCCTCTCCTCCATCTCCGGTGGTCGTGCCCCCCCCCCCCCACTGTCGTGGCAATCTCAGTCTAGTTTCAGACTCCGGTCTCATCTCCTCACCTCCCCCCCTCCATCGCTCTCGCTCTCGCTCTCGCTCTCGCTCTACTCCGCTCCGCTCTCTCGCTCTCCTCGATTTCTTTGCATCATCTAATGAACTTGTCTGCACAATGGCTGTGCTTGTTTCAACTTCAAAGATGCTTTATTTTATGTTGGGTTTAGTGTCAGATGTGAGTGCATAAACTCGTGGAATGGCTTCCTCACAATGACTCACTTTCTAAATACGTCCATTAATTCCTATGTGTCAGGCTTTGATCACGGCACGAGCTAGCGAGACGTGACCATAAAACCAGACCCAGTTCCAGCTATCAGCATCGGAGAACCACAGTCCGCTCGATGTAAAGTTGATCCACTCATAAAGGTCCCTGATCCAATCAAACGGTTATTTACAGCCATTTGTGCCTAATGCTGTCTGGTTTAACGGCGACACTTTCCCTTCGATAGCCGTAGAAAGGCTGCGGCGCGGCTCCAGGGGGAGCGGGCGGCGATTGCGGCTCCAGGGGGAGCGGGGCGGCCGATTGCGGCTCCAGGGGAGCGGGACGGCCGATTGCGGCATCCAGGGAGCGGAGCGGCCGATTGCGGCCTCCAGGGGAGCGGGGCGGCCGATTGCGGCTCCAGGGGGAGCGGGGCGGCCGATTGCGGCTCCATGGGGAGCGGGGCGGCCGATGGCGGCTCCAGGGGGAGCGGGGCGGCCGATGGCGGCTCCAGGGGGAGCGGGGCGGCCGATGGCGCTCCAGGGGGAGCGGGCGGCCGATTGCGGCTGACGATCGGGCCGAGTTGCATGTGGACCGAGGTTAGCCGGCGACTGGACGGCTATTTGTGCTACTGTAATGAGGTAGCACCGTCTCACGAGAGTGCCGAGATGGCCGCCACTCGGTCCACGCCAACCATAAGAGTCTTAGGCTGCTCACTGCGGTACGACGGATTAAACGGCAATATTTAGCGACGTAATGGGAATTGCTGTCAAAGGTTACTGCTAGGGTCGAGGTAAACGTCACGTACACTTACAACTGTTGAGAGATGTGCACATAAGGGTGTCGGTGGCAGTAATTGCTGACATTGTGTTTCATCAACGCAAGACTGTAGTTAATTCAATTAGTTTGATTAGTTTAGTTCTTCAGGCTTGCGTGTTGCCGTTTTTATCTGTACCCACATGCGTTTGGTTACATTTGCTGTGTAGGTAAAACATTGAAAGAAAAACTTCCCAAAAAGTTGTGCGTGACTCTTTAGCTCAAGCTGCTGTTGGTGCGGTTGGTTGGAGTTTGGGGAGATTAGATCGCCGTTGGGTTCGATATTATGGACCCCTATCCCTGTCCTCATCTCCGTCCGTGTCATGCCTCGTCCCCACCACTGCTCTGCGCCGTCCCTGTCCTGCTCCGGCCCGTCCCGTTCCTCCTGCTCCGTCCCGTCCCGTTCCTCCTGCCCCGTCTCCGCCCTGCTCTGCGCCGTCCCTCCCTGCTCCGTCCCGTCCCGTTCCTCCTGCCCCGTCTCCGTCCCCGTCCCGTCTCCGCCCTGCTCTGAGCGCCGTCCCCGTCTTCGTTTCTGTTCGGTCCTTGCGCGTCTCCGTCTCATCCTCTCTGCCCCGCCCCGTCCTCCACTGGTGCGGCACGTTCCACGAACTGTTGTCGGGCGGCGCCGGTCCTCCCCGCAGCGTTTCATAGCACGTCCAAGCGCTCTCGGAGCCCAAGCCGGACACGACTGACCGCCGCCCGACCCGACACCCCCCCCCGCGCCCGTATGTCATGTTCCTTCATTCGGTGCATCACCCCCCCCCCCCCCCACCCACCCTACCCCCGGCGTTGCATCTGTCCGTGACGCGCATCTCTGCTGATCCGGAGATGCAAGGCCCGATAATCGCTAGCAACGCTCTCTTGCCATCGTGTCATTTGGTGTGCCGTACACGCTCTCTTGCTATCGTTTGGTGGTATCTTGGCGTGTTTCGCGGCACCGCGCGAGTGTGACCAGCGGACGTGCGGCAGGTGCGCGGCCGCTCCAGAGATCTCCGGGGCCACACATCTGTTGATCTTTGCGGCGCAGTAGGCAGCCGACCGCGGCCCGCTCCGGCCGAGGGAGGCCAGCACTGGACACAGACACCAGGGCTGGCCGCTGGGGTCGTGCTCTGGAGGCAGGACAGGCTGGAATGGCGGCCTGCGCAGATACCCTTGTGTTGATCAGACTGGAGTACCGGCTGATCAGACTGAGTACCGGCTGCACTGAGTACCGGCCTGCACTGAGTTCCGGCTGATCAGACTGGTTTGGACTGGATGCTGGATGATGATGGCTCATGCCACACCCAGCAAGTCGACCTCTCTCTGTTCAGGACTGGTCGTGTACCGTACGCCGGTCATGTTATCCCGCGACATGGCCGTACAGTGATGTCCGTGGCTGACCTGTCACGGCCTGCGTTACGTCAGCGCCACTATCGCTGTGTGCTGTGCGGCTGACCTGTCACGGCCTGGTGACGTCAGCGCCCACTATCGCTGTGTGCTGTGCGGCTGACCTGTCACGGCCTGGTGACGTCAGCGCCACTATCGCTGTGTGCTGTGCGGCTGACCTGTCACGGCCTGGTGACGTCAGCGCCACTATCGCTGTGTGCTGTGTGGCTGACCTGTCACGGCTGGTGACGTCAGCGCCACCCATCGCTGTGTGCTGTGCGGCTGACCTGTCACGGCCTGGTGACGTCAGCGCCACCATCGCTGCTTGTGCTGTGCGGTCTGACCTGTCACGGGCCTGTGACGTCAGCGCCACTATCGCTGTGTGCTGTGCGGCTGACCTGTCACGGCCTGGTGACGTCAGCGCCACTATCGCTGTGTGCTGTGCGGCTGACCTGTCACGGCTGGTGACGTCAGCGCCACTATCGCTGTGTGCTGTGTGGCTGACCTGTCACGGCCTGGTGACGTCAGCGCCACTATCGCTGTGTGCTGTGCGGCTGACCTGTCACGGCCTGGTGACGTCAGCGCCACTATCGCTGTGTGCTGTGTGCTGACCTGTCACGAGCCTGGTGACGTCAGCGCCACCATCGCTGTGTGCTGTGCGGCTGACCTGTCACGGCCTGGTGACGTCAGCGCCACCATCGCTGTGTGCTGTGCGGCTGACCTGTCACGGCCTGGTGACGTCAGCGCCACCATCGCTGTGTGCTGTGCGGCTGACCTGTCACGGCCCTGGTGACGTCAGCGCCACTATCGCTGTGTGCTGTGTGGCTGACCTGTCAAGGCCTGGTGACGTCAGCACCACTATCGCTGTGTGCTGTGCGGCTGACCTGTCACGGCCTGGTGACGTCAGCGCCACTATCGCTGTGCTGTGCGGCTGACCTGTCGGCAGTGCTGCTCACAGCTCGTTATCCGTGTCACCACGGTGACTGGCCGCTCCCCTTGCGCTGATCAGTTTTCATCCTGCCTCGCCGTGCCGAGGTTCCCCGATCAACCGACCTCCGAGAGCAGATACCACACCTCCGAGAGTAGATACCACACCTCCGAGATATCACAGATACTACACCGTGGGACCGCGCCGTCTGGACAATACGCAGCGGGATGCTGAGCAACTGGAGACAAAAAGTCGCCGTGGTCCCCTCTCTCGCAAAAAGGCCGGCTCTCCCGGGGTCTCGGCGGACGGAGAGGGGAGAGATGAGCGCGGGCCACTCTGGCACACCGCGGTCTCCAGCAGTGCCGTTTAACAACACTGCTGGAGAAGGCGTCCGGCGTTGTCAATTAAACCCGGCGAACCGCTTCATCAAAGCCGCCACCTGCCGTCACAAAGACATAAACCAACTGGGATAAAGATCGATCCGCAGTCCGCCACCTCCTCCGCGTCACTTTCGGCATCTGGGTCACCGATCGCTGCGGTGATTCCGGGCTCGCACTGTGATCGGCTCCACCCTGACCGTGCTCTGCACGTGGGCAGCGTGCAGTGTGCACACGTGCGTCTGCTTGGCGCACTCCTCCCTCGCCGGCGGTGGTGTGCACCGCTTTGCTGGGCGGGCTGGACACTGTCGGGGTCGGTCGAAGGGTGCCGGTGTCGGCGGCCTGGCGACTAACAGCAGAGGGAATTGGCAGGAGAAGAATTCAGAATCTTGCTAAGAATTACTGCGGACGACGGCGGCGGACGACGTTCGGCTGAGCCTGGTGGGTGAGAGCAGGAGAGGAGCGGGTGGAGCTGGGAGGAGAGCTGGTCCTGCTGAGACAGATAGAGCACGGCTGGTCGGCTCGGCTCGGCCCGGCTCGGCTCGGCTCGGCTCGGCCCGGCCCGGTTCGTCTCGGTGGGTCAGGACAGTGGACGTCCGTGAGTCTGGACTGTGTCGGTCTCCTGTCAGTCTGGTGATCGCCAGCTGGCCAGCCGGACGCGGTCGGAAGACGGGGTTAACGGTCAGTTCACGGGCGGCCGAAGTTCTCTGGGTCAGTTTACTAGGTTTGCTAACTTAAATTGAAGAACTGATAATCCATATCGGTCTGAGGAATCACGATAATTCTTATACTGCTAGCCGCGGCATGAGTTGTTTTGACTACACCTGTTTGTTCAACAACAAAGTCACGTTTACCTACAGCGTCAGCTGATCTTGGGTAGTCGCAGCTGGCTGACTTTTCATGTCTCCCCAGGTGACTTGTGACTGTTCAATAAGTCCGGTTCAGTTATCCCGATGAGGTTATCATCATCAGCGACGTTTTAAACTCACCCCCAGCTGGTGAACATGTCACACCAGCTGAGCCTGTCCAGTGTCGGACGAGTGCGACAGTACGGAGTCGGTGCACGTCCCCAGCTATCTGCCGTCACTTCCTTCTCTCCCGGGAGGCCAGGCCTCACCAGACCGTCCACTGGCTGGCTATGTAGAGAGTCGAGTCGGCCGTCCCGACTCGGTGGTGGAGCCGGTGGCTCGGTGTTTTGCGTGCCGCTGTGTCGTCTGTGGGACGTCTGTGTGCCCGGCCAGGAGGGCCGCTGAGCTGTAACAGGCCGGATGTTTTGACGGTGTTCCGACACAGCAGCGCCAGCGGCGCCAGCAGCGGCAGCGGCGGTGGTAGCTCGCACGTGCCGTACCCCACTGCGCCCGCTGCCAGCCACCTGGTGAAAACACGACAAAACACTTACCAGATACAACATATGGCAAACGTTTGGAGCCATGTGACGAAGACAAATCGCAACGATACGATATTTTCACCGAATGTATTCGAGTGATTGATTCCAGGAAGCTCTCTATAGTGTTTTCTTAGCGTTGTTTTCATTCGCCGAGTTTCGTATCGTGTCTGTGTGCTACCTCTTTCCCCACTCCGACGCACAACGTCGTATCGCGGTGGCCCTCGGCATATATTACCTCCCTCCCTCCGTCACACCGGGTCGTTTTGCCTAACGCGCCGCTCTGTGCCATGGCAGGCATCCTGTCGTATTGTTACTCTTCGCTGATGACTATCCAGTCACGTCAACGTCTCGTCAGTCTGTACCAGCGGCGGCGGCGGCGTGCGACGGCGGGCGGCGGGCGGCGGGCGGCGGGCGGCGGGCGCAGCGCAGGGACCGACGTGGGGGGTCCGACGTGGGGGGGGGGGGCAGGGGTCCGACGTGGCTCTGCCTTCCGACCAGCGCGACTGGCCTGTCCCACTCGGCGGCGGCACGTCCGAATGGCTGTGTAGGTTTGTTCCCGGACAATACTGCCCGACCTCACCACCGCCGCGCGTCCGCCGCACTGGGCTCTGCGACGTCACGGTGGCTGTGACGGTCTGCACGGCGGCCGGCCCGCTGACGAGTCACGGTCCCTGCCGCTTCTGTGCGTCGGCGGTGAGCCCCCGGCCGTCAGCCTGCTGTGAGCGAGCTGTAAGCGAGCTAAGAGCGAGCTGAGATCGAGCTGAGAGCGAGCTGAGAGCGAGCTGAGAGCGAGCCGAGAGCGAGCTGAGAGCGAGCTGAGAGCGAGCCGAGAGCGAGCCGTGAGCGAGCTGAGAGCGAGCTGTGAGCGAGCTGAGAGCGAGCCGTGAGCGAGCTGAGAGCCCTTGGTATGCTCACCGGGAGTCGGCGTCTGGACGCGGCCAGGTGACGGCGACGCGGCCTAGCAGGTGACGGCGGTGCGTGCCTAGCAGCGAGTCAGGCTTCCTGGCGTGCTGCCGACTGTGACTCGGCCCATTGTCTGGGGCGCCTCCCGCCGCCGCCGCCGCCGCCGCCGCCGCCGCCGCCGCCGCCGCCGCCGCCGCTGCTGCTGCTGTCAGGTGACGCACAGGCGCTCCCAGTTACGCACAGAGACGTGACGCAGGCACACAGAAGCACCGTTGAGTCACTCAGTCACTCAGTCACCATGTTGAGTGACTGAGCGGTGGCTGGTGGCTGGCGACTGAGCGGTGGCTGGTGACTGCTGGCGACTGAGCGGTGACTGGTGACTGCTGGCGACTGACGGTGGCTGGTGGCTGAGCGGAGGCAGTGCCGGCGGTCCCGCCTGGTCTGCCTGAGGCGCGGGGGGGGGGGGGGGCGCTGCTTCCCTATGTCTCTGCTCTCTACTTTCTGTTCACTGCTCTCTGCTCTCTGCTCTCTGCTCTCTGCTCTCTGCTCTCTGCTCTCTGCTCTCTGCTCTCTGCTCTCTGCTCTCTGCTCTCTGCTCTCTGCTCTCTGCTCTCTGCTCTCTGCTCTCTGCTCTCTGCTCTCTGCTCTCTGCTCTCTGCTCTCTGCTCTCTGCTCTCTGCTCTCTGCTCTCTGCTCTCTGCTCTCTGCTCTCTGCTCTCTGCTCTCTGCTCTCTGCTCTCTGCTCTCTGCTCTCTGTTCACTGCTCTCTGCTCTCTGCTCTCTGTTCTCCGCTCTCTGCTCTCTGCTCTCTGCTCTCTGCTCTCTGCTCTCTGCTCTCTGCTCTCTGTTCTCTGCTCTCTGCTCTCTGCTCTCCGCTCTCTGCTCTCTGCTCTCTGCTCTCTGCTCTCTGCTCTCTGCTCTCTGCTCTCTGCTCTCTGCTCTCTGCTCTCTGCTCTCTGCTCTCTGCTCTCTGCTCTCTGCTCTCTGCTCTCTGCTCTCTGCTCTCTGCTCTCTGCTCTCTGCTCTCTGTTCTCTGTTCACTGCTCTCTGCTCTCTGCTCTCTGTTCTCTGCTCTCTGCTCTCTGCTCTCTGTTCTCTGTTCTCTGCTCTCTGCTCTCTGCTCTCTGCTCTCTGCTCTCTGTTCACTGCTCTCTGCTCTCTGCTCTCTGTTCTCTGTTCTCTGCTCTCTGCTCTCTGCTCTCTGCTCTCTGCTCTCTGCTCTCTGCTCTCTGCTCTCTGCTCTCTGCTCTCTGCTCTCTGCTCTCTGCTCTCTGCTCTCTGCTCTCTGCTCTCTGCTCTCTGCTCTCTGCTCTCTGCTCTCTGCTCTCTGCTCTCTGTTCTCTGCTCTTTGCTCTCTGCTCTCTGCTCTCTGCTCTCTGCTCTCTGCTCTCTGCTCTTTGCTCTCTGCTCTCTGCTCTCTGCTCTCTGCTCAGGCTCTCTCCGGTGGTTTCGGCGGAATGCCGAGTACCGCTGAGAGGGCTCTGCATGTTATCTTTAGGTGCGGCCCGCCGGCTGGACGTTTTTGGTGTTTTTGTGAGCCGAGAGCGGCGTTCCAGCGACAGTCAGCTGATCCTTTGGCCACGGACGGCCGAGTGTCCGGCCCGCTGGCTCGGCCAACGAGCCAACGCCTTTCGTCATCTGATTCATGCTGCACTGGGTCAAACGCCGCCTGTTTGGGTCTCCGGCGCAGTTATGCACGCTCCAGATACGGTGTTGTGTGGCGCGATAACGCCCTAACCGTGCCACAGCCGATGCTTTGTAATTGGACCACTTAGCGGCGCGGTGGTGAGAAGGCGATAGCGGCCTGACACCTGGCGGGGACCTGCGAAGTATCGCTTTATCGCAGGCCGCCGCCGCTGTCACGGCCCGCCGCCCTGATGGGCACCGAGTCGGGCCGTGTCGCCGCCCTGCTCTGACCTCTGACCTCTGACCCGCCCGGCGCCCGGCCAACGATGTGTGACAGGTGCGTCTCAGATCCATTGTCGTGCGTCGGCTGTCAGCGGCGGCGGCAGCGAAGGAGGAGAAGGAAGGTCAGAGGTTGATCACCTTCCGCGCACAGCCGAGACTCGCGGCCGGCGGTGGCTGGCGGCAGCGGCGGCGGCAGCGGCGCGGCGGTGGCGGTGATCGGTCAGAGCAGCTCTGAGGACTGACACACCGGGCTGACCGCCCGTCGTGCGGCTGACGTGACCCGGCGGATTGGCGGCAGGCGCTGACTGATAGTCACATCGAGACATTCTGTACTGCCGGCGCCCCGTCACCGGCGACATTCGATAGCTGCCCTCCTCCGACCCGGCCCGGCTCGGCATCAGGAGACCTGCAGATATTCCGACCCGGCATCAGGAGACCTGCAGAGATGCCTGTCCGGCATCAGGAGACCTGCAGAGATGCCGGCCCGGCATCAGGAGACCTGCAGAGATGCCGGCCCGGCATCAGGAGACCTGCAGAGATGCCTGCCCGGCATCAGGAGACCTGCAGAGATGCCGGCCCGGCATCAGGAGACCTGCAGAGATGCCTGCCCGGCATCAGGAGACCTGCAGAGATGCCTGCCCGGCATCAGGAGACCTGCAGAGATGCCTGCCCGGCATCAGGAGACCTGCAGAGATGCCGGCCCGGCATCAGGAGACCTGCAGAGATGCCTGCCCGGCATCGGCAGAGCAGCGGAGATGCCTGCCCGGCATCGGCAGAGCAGCGGAGATGCCTGCCCGGCATCGGCAGAGCAGCGGAGATGCCTGCCTGGCATCGGCAGAGCAGCGGAGATGCCTGCCCGGCATCGGCAGAGCAGCGGAGATGCCTGCCTGGCATCGGCAGAGCAGCGGAGATGCCTGCCCGGCATCGGCAGAGCAGCGGAGATGCCTGCCCGGCATCGGCAGAGCAGCGGAGATGCCTGCCCGGCATCGGCAGAGCAGCGGAGATGCCTGCCCGGCATCGGCAGAGCAGCGGAGATGCCTGCCTGGCATCGGCAGAGCAGCGGAGATGCCTGCCCGGCATCGGCAGAGCAGCGGAGATGCCTGCCCGGCATCGGCAGAGCAGCGGAGATGCCTGCCTGGCATCGGCAGAGCAGCGGAGATGCCTGCCCGGCATCGGCAGAGCAGCGGAGATGCCTGCCCGGCATCGGCAGAGCAGCGGAGATGCCTGCCCGGCATCGGCAGAGCAGCGGAGATGCCTGCCCGGCATCGGCAGAGCAGCGGAGATGCCTGCCCGGCATCGGCAGAGCAGCGGAGATGCCTGCCTGGCATCGGCAGAGCAGCGGAGATGCCTGCCCGGCATCGGCAGAGCAGCGGAGATGCCTGCCCGGCATCGGCAGAGCAGCGGAGATGCCTGCCCGGTATCGGCAGAGCAGCGGAGATGCCTGCCTGGCATCGGCAGAGCAGCGGAGATGCCTGCCCGGCATCGGCAGAGCAGCGGAGATGGCGACGGAGCGACTGCACCGCATGCCAGTCAGAAGCCCAGTTCGGAGAATTGATGGACATTCAGAGCAGCCACTTCCAGTATCAGTGATGTTTACTGGAATCACATTACCGCGCTGGGTCCGTGGTACAGATCAGTTCTGGTTAACGTCAGATGTCAGAAGGCATTCAACGGTGTTTTGGAAGATTGAGATGAAATGTTTGCATGTGTCCTGGCTTGTTTGGAATCATTATCTGACGGAATGATAGCCGTTGCGAGTCTGAGATTCATTCCAGTTAGCAAGAGCAGGAAGAATGTGAGTGTGGTTGGGGCCAGTACAACTGAGTCTAGCACTGGCTGTGCTGAGTCGAGTCCAGGCGTGAGACGCGTGTGGCACCGTGCTGCCAGTGTCCACCAGCTGAGTCCAGCACTGGCTGTGCTGAGTCGAGTCCAGGCGTGAGACGCGGTGGCATCGTGCTGCCAGTGTCCACCAGCTGAGTCCAGCACTGGCTGTGCTGAGTCGAGTCCAGGCCGTGAGACGCGGGTGGCACCGTGCTGCCAGTGTCCACCAGCTGAGTCCAGCACTGGCTGTGCTGAGTCGAGTCCAGGCCGTGAGACGCGTGTGGCACCGTGCTGCCAGTGTCCACCAGCTGAGTCCAGCACTGGCTGTGCTGAGTCGAGTCCAGGCGTGAGACGCGTGTGGCACCGTGCTGCCAGTGTCCACCAGCTGAGTCCAGCACTGGCTGTGCTGAGTCGAGTCCAGGCGTGAGACGCGTGTGGCACCGTGCTGCCAGTGTCCACCAGCTGAGTCCAGCACTGGCTGTGCTGGGTCGAGTCCAGGCCGTGAGACGCGGGTGGCACCGTGCTGCCAGTGTCCACCAGCTGAGTCCAGCACTGGCTGTGCTGAGTCGAGTCCAGGCCGTGAGACGCGGGTGGCATCGTGCCTTCAGTGTCCACCAGCTGCCGGCCACCGTGCCGCCCTTTCCCGCCACCGTGCCGCCCTTTCCCTCCACCCCGCCCTTTCCCTCCACCCCAGCCCAGCCAGCGTTCTTGTGTCACCGAGCTGACCTCACCGCTGCAACTCACATACCGTCCGCTCATTGTGTCGCCCGAGGCCCACATACCTCTCCCACACACAGAGTGGTGACGAGCAGTCCCAATGGTGACAATCTCTCCTGCTGTCGTCTGACGCCGCTGATGCCGTATTGTTCGCTCTATTGCTCTGTTGTCTGCGCTTTGTTCTTTTTACCCAGATGCCACACATTGTTTTATGGTGGTAGGTCACGACTCACGACGCACGCCGTTCAGGTGCTTACGCTGTGGCATTATCGCGTGACTTTGACCTTTTGCACTCGTCACCCTCCACAATTTTCCTTTTCACGAGTTCGATGGTTCACAGTGGTACAAAGTAATAGTCATTTGAAAAGTGATTAGTGATAGTGAAAGTGATTGATTTTTTAAATGATAGAGTTGTGTATACGAGCCGACTTGTTTGCATTTTCAAGCTGACATTCCTACACCCAAGCACCTCATCTGGTACACAGTCATTAAACAACTTGTAATGTCTGCCTGTGAAATGCTCCATTCAACTGTAATCATCACTGGCGGCAATCGGCGCCGGCCTGGGCTCTCGGAAATAAACCGACACCGCAGTGCCGACCCATTCGTTATCCGTACGACGCTAGCGGCGGTCTGCGAGCACGGCCGGGGAGCAGCGATCCGATGCAGTGCAGACATGCCGTGAATGCTCGGGTCTGTAGACGAGCGTGACATGAGACAGATGAGTCCGCAAACAAACGCGGCGGCGCCGCCGATCACGCCGCCATCCATCACGCCACCCGCTATGAATGGATGACCGCTGACTCTGAGATGGACAGCAGCGGCTGGGGTGGCGGCAGCGCCGGCAGACAGACAGCCCCCCGGCGCCGGCGGCTGGAACCAAAACAAAACGGCAAACATCGCCACTGACGGCGGCGGTGTATACTCATTTGGAGTGTGCCGAGGAATTTGTGAAGGGTTTTTGCGGGCGTTTTTCACCATTCCAGCCCGGCTGTGGCCAGCGGTGCTCCGCGGGTCCTCGGTGGTCTGTTTCTAATTAGCGTGCCGCTCTGGTCGGACTGGTCAGACGGACTGGGGATATCGGACGCCACTATCAGGCCTCGCCCGGGCCTGAGGCTCACTCGAGATGGACGCTGAAGGCAGGCGATAGTACTGCCTCGGTAAATCCGCAGTGCTCCCTGGAGCTCAGTCCCGCCTTTAGGTAGGGTCTATTGCTAGACGATGTTGTCTTCATAACTGAAACTAGCGGTGGCAGACATACTGACAGACAGAATAGACAAATTAGTTCAGATATGCTTTATGTATTTTACATATCACAAACTGGATTCTAGACCCATCTAAGGAGCACACAGATCTGAGGCGTCTGATCCGCTGGAGATACTGCTCCCTCGGCTCAGACTAAACAGTGGAGCTCTGCCGGGCGGCCGCCGCCGCGCCGCGCCGACGCGGGATGTTACGGCGATCGTACGCCGGCCGTCCCGTTCCCTGGGGACCTCAGTAACACTCGGGACTTCTGAGCCACGGCTGGGGTTCGGAACAAAGCGGTGCTGGGCAACAATCTGAGGCACAGCTTTCTCTGGGCAGCAGAATTGGTGCGGTGTGCGTTTCAGAGTGGATAGCCGGCCGGTAGCCAGCCTGGCACTCGGGTCACGTCCCTTTCCCGGTGTCCGAGCTCCGGCTGTCTCGTGCCGTCCCCCGTGTCATGACCGTCACGCGGTGACACGTGTGCCGACCCGTGTCGCCGTCCGGACGAGCGGTGCTCGGCCGGTGTCGCTCCCATTCTCGGCCCGTTCCCGTCCCGGGAGCATTCCTGGCCGCCCTACATGGCCCTGCCCGCACCCTGTACAGCCGCTCCATCACACTATCGGGGCGTTTTCCGCTCTGTGCCACGGCCGGCCGGCTGGCCCGGTTCTGATAGCCATTTGCAGCCGGCCATGCTGCCGAGAGGGCAGCGTGAGGCGGCGCTTTGACAAGGGTCCGCGGCCGCCGCGGCCGCCGCGGAGGCGGGTCTTCAATCGCCAGACAGACCGCCGACCGCCGCGGCGCCTGGTACCGTTTCCATCGGTGTATCGACGCCGTTCGCGCGCCGTTCATCAGAAGCCCATTTCCTGGCCATTGTGTGGGCGTCGCGGCGGCGGCGGCGGCGGAGGCGGAGGATGTGAAATCACGTCTGTAGTGGCACCCCGGTCTTCCGATCAACGGTCGTACAGTGTGTGTTCAAAGTCTGCCGTCGGAGCGTCCGTCGTCCGTCCCTGCCAACATACCTGCCGCTGCCGACCCCGCCTCCTGCAGGCTGGGCGCTCAACAGCTGCGTCTGTCTGTCATGACGCATGACAGCTTGTCGGTCCGCTTGACGATATTCCTGTACGTTCTTAAACATACCGTTCAGGCGACCGATCGCTTTCATTCTGTTATAGACCGTATGGATATCACTTGTGACATATTTGGTGCGAACATCCCTGTCCTGTCTCCTGACATGCGACATTTGCGCGTCAGTGGCCTCGGTACATGCCGTTAGCGCCACTGTCGTGCGCCGCTTCGTCCTGAGGTATCAGGGTGACATCGAAGGACACCGGGACGACACTGGAGAGCGCCCTGGGGTCACTGGGGGGCGCCTGAATTTACTGCATGACGCCCTGAGGTAACTGGAGGGCGGCCTACATTTACTGGAGGGCGCCCTGAGGTGGCATGTTTACCCGTCTAGCAGAGCATGTGTTGAGCGCTCGGGCATAACCACCACCGCTGCACTGGCGGAATTCGGTCGTGCCGCGTATGTCCGTGGTGGAGAGCCGGTCGGCCGTACCGGCTATGTCTGCGGCGAGACCGCGCCACGGCCGCGCTGTGGTCGTGTGAGCGCGCCCGGCGCCCGGCGCCACGCCGCTATCCAGACGGAATCTGGCGACACAGCGACGCCGCGACGCCTGCACGCAGTGCAGTGCACAGCCAGCCGAGCACGGTGTGCACACTGGTCTGGCCGAGTAGCATTGGTCGGGGGTGAGCCGAGCACGGTGTGCACACTGGTCTGGCCGAGTAGCATTGGTCGGGGGTGAGCCGAGCACGGTGTGCACACTGGTCTGGCCGAGTGGCGCTGGTTGAGGGTGAGCTGAGCACGGTGTGCACACTGGTCTGGCCGAGTAGCGCTGGTCGGGGTGAGCCGAGCACGTTGTGCACACGGGTCTGGCCGAGTAGCTGGTCGTGGGTGAGCCGAGCACGGTGGGCACACTGGTCTGGTCGAGTAGCGCTGGTCGGGGGTCTGCCAGTCAGCTGGCGTCTCGTCCTGACAGGAGAAGGCGCGCGGAGCGATGACGGGACGGGACGGCACGGCACGGGACGGCACGTGACGGCACGTGACGGCACGGGACGGTGCGGTGCGGATACAGGCAGGACGCCCGGTATGGCGCTGGTCCTGTCACGACATGACCGCCTGTCTGTCCGCCTGTCACGCCGGCTCCCAGCGGACACGAGACTCGTGCTGTCGCCGCTCCTCGAGCCGTGCTGCTGACGGTCCTGACAGACGGTCCTGACGGTCCTGCCAGAGGACGGCTGACGGAGGACGGCTGACAGCTGACGGTCCTGACAGAGGACGGCTAACGGAAGAGGGTCCTGACAGCTGATGGCTGACGGCTGATGGCTGGTTGATCAAATCGCTGCCTGGCTGCCGCCACTGAGCACATTTCTAGCCGGACGTGCTGAGTGGTGGCTATTTTCGATGGCGACACCACCGATCGCCAGCGAGAAGTGCGAGTATGTCCGGTATTTGGCCTGTAGCAGCACTGCCGGACGTTTGGTACCGCGCGCTCCGAGCTGCCCCATTCAGCCGCTCGCATTGGTATTCCGCCGGCGGAGGTTTTGAACGGGCGGTGTTGCGATGCTAATAGGAGCTGGCCGCTCGACACCGCTGTAATTAGGTGTGTCGGACCGGCGGCACGAACCACGCCACCTCACCTCACCTCCCCACCCATCCCCCAATCCCTCAAACACACTATCCCCCGGCGCACACACACTCGGTGGCACGTCGCACCTCATAGGTCACATAGGTCCTACTTGCCGGACGGCCGGGGTCGGGGAACCCCTCTCCACCAGTCATCCCACTCCTATAACTGGATTATCAGTCGTCAGTGAGTCGTGACTCACGAGTCGCGATCCTGTGACTCATGAGTCACCGAGTCCTTGGGAATCGATAACTACTGCTGACTGCACTCCGGTGGTCTTCTTCGGTACAAAGAGCGTCCATGTGCCGTGCTAGGCTGCGGCGGGTGTGCCGTGCTGTGGCGTGTGCTGCACTCCGGCGGTCTTCTTCGGTACAAAGAGCGCCCATGTGCCGTGCTAGGCTGCGGCGGGTGTGCCGTGCTGTGGCGTGGCGTCGCGTGCCTGCAGCCGATGTACCAACTGAGCTGCCGTGGGAGTGGATACATGTTAAGCAGGCGTGGTGCCGCATGCAACTCGTCCGCATTATCAGTGATATGGCGCCGCGGCGGCGTTTTCCCGGCGGGCGACTCGGATCGCCTACGCCGCCTCACCGGCCACTGCAGCAGCTAGAGCACGGTGGCGCAGCAGGTGCACCCTGCTGTCACGCCAGGTGATGGCCGCCGTGCTGGTCTGCCGGTGACGGTGGCGCAGTAGGTAGCACCCTGCTGTCACGCCAGTCGCCAGGTGATGACCGCCGTGCTGGGTCTGCCGTGCCGGACGCAGACTGGCTATGCCAGCCAGATGTAGCAAATGCAAATTTGCTGCACGTTTTTTTTCTCTACGAAAACAGTAATCAGAAGATATGCATTTACTGAAAGCTTCTGATGACTGCAGATCTGAAAGTGTTGAAGAGTTACCGTAATCGTTCATATGTTCAGCTTGGGAGTTCGCCCTGTCGTCGGACGAAGGCCGCCTCGGGTGACGCTGCTGGTTCGAACCAGCCAGTCTCGTTAGTGTTATGGACGGCGCGCAGCTGCGTCGGCCGTCCTTCATCGCTTCATACCCGTCATCCGACCTGCACGGCACGCATTAGGCTCACTCTGCGCTATAATTAGCCTCGTACTCTCATTAGCGAAGGACCGTGGGCGGCCGGCAGTGCTGTGTGGCCCCCAACACCCACGGGCGGTGGCAGGCGACGGGTACTCGCTATCTGTGTGACTCCCAACACCCACGGGCGGTGACAGGCGGCGCGTACTCGCTATCTGTGTGACCCCCCACACCCACGGGCGGTGGCTGGCGACGGGTACTCGCTATCTGTGTGGCTCCCAACACCCACGGGCGGTGGCTGGCGACGGGTACTCGCTATCTGTGTGGCCCCCAACACCCACGGGCGGTGGCAGGCGACGGGTACTCGCTATCTGTGTGGCCTCCAACACCCACGGGCGGTGGCAGGCGACGGGTACTCGCTATCTGTGTGGCTCCCAACACCCACGGGCGGTGGCAGGCGGCGCGTACTCGCTATCTGTGTGGCTCCCAACACCCACGGGCGGTGGCAGGCGACGGGTACTCGCTATCTGTGTGGCTCCCAACACCCACGGGCGGTGGCAGGCGACGGGTACTCGCTATCTGTGTGGCTCCCAACACCCACGGGCGGTGGCAGGCGACGGGTACTCGCTATCTGTGTGGCTCCCAACACCCACGGGCGGTGGCAGGCGACGGGTACTCGCTATCTGTGTGGCTCCCAACACCCGCCCGGTCGGCAGCTGGCTGTCATGGGTCCTGGGCGACCTTGCTGTGGGTGTTATCAAACAACAAGTTGCAGTCCAAATAGGTTATTTAGCTTATTCAGGGAACATGGGGTGCTGGTATATTGATATGATTACCAGTCCTTGTTGCTCTAAAACGCCTCAGTAGCACATCTGACGCATATTTTGACTGATAGGTCTGTAGTGGAATGGGTTAAAGTAAAATGGTCAATGCCAATGTCACATCACTGCCACATGCCAGTGGCCCATGTCAGTGCCGGCGGCGGTGACTGAAGACTGGAGTGTTGACAGACGTCATCACACAGTCCGTTGGTGGCCGGGGAACTCCTCCACACTGGGTTCGGCGGCTCGGTTAGCTGCAAACTAATCCTTCTCGGAGCCACTGGCCGACGGTCGTGAAAGGGAAATACCGTGATCGAAGGAGATCACGAGGCGACCTTGTCGCGAGGAATGTATTACTGGAGTGAATGAGTCAATCGTTCAATGTTAGCCTACAAAGGATGTGTTTATGCTTGGGAGTTCAGGAAAAGAAACAGGGATTTGGTGACGAAATAGACGACGCGTTTTTGGGTTTCAAAGAAAGTTTTCCTTATTATGTTTGTTCAGTGCATTGTTGTATTGGGTAATTGACATTTACCTGCAGAGTGTGATCAACATGCTGTCATTTCTGGTCATCCCGTCATGTTTGCCACAATAATGGTGGATACAGGGTTTCTAACTGATTTAATCCAATCACTGGTCTCATGAAAACTACAGAACTAAGAACTAACAGATGCTTTATAACACAACGGCCGGAGTTGTTTTTATTTGAAAGGTTTGTGAAGTTTTCTGAACGCATACAATACTCCCCACTTCATTTTCTGTGATGTATTTTTCTGAGTGGATATTTCCGAGTTTGTTGGTGGTTTCTGTTGTACCGAGTGATTCGCTGTGGGCACCATGGGCAGCACTGTGTAATGTGTATGTCTGTGTAACCATTGGCAGATCTAGAACGGTGTTTTTTGGGGGAGGGCAAATTCCAAAAAGTGCCACACAATTCTGAAAACTCATCGGATTTCGCTTGCTTATGAAAACTACAGAACTAAGAACTAGAGTAACACAATCGGTCATCAGAAGTAGAGCACACGCCACTAGAGTAGAGCACACGCCGTGTCTCGAACTGATCGGCAGGAACGGTTACACATACTAGCGGATCCAGGGGGCATGGCGACCATGCCCCCCCCAAAAAAAACAACTGAAATTGGAGCAAAATTGACACATTTCCTGATATAAGAAGAAAATCTAAGCAACTTTTACTACATCAAGTTTGTTTTAAATCGCTTATCAAGAACTAAGAACTAAACAGAAGATAAGTGATTTAAAACAAACTTGATGTAGTAAAAGTTGCTTAGATTTTCTTCTATATCAGGAAATGTGTCAATTTTGCTCCGATTTCAGTTTTTTTTTGGGGGGAAGGGCATGGTCGCCATGCCCCCTGGATCCGCCAGTGTGTGTAACCGTTCCTGCCGACCAGTTCGAGACACGGCGTGTGCTCTACTCTAGTGGCGTGTGCTCTACTTCTGATGACCGATTGTGTTACACCTGATGGACCTCCGTCGGCGAGTTTTGATTATTTTGGGCCGCCCCGCTGCTGCGATCCGCGTGTCCTCTGTGGGCGTGTCGTGTGGGCGTGGCCAGATCGTGTCTGTGGGCCTGGACAGATCACGGCGGTGCGTGAGGGAGCACGCACCGCCGGCCGAACGCAGCTTAAGATGAAAACGTGGAACTTGCTACATTTAATAATTGCATGTAATTGCCGCAACATTATTATCACCAGCCTCGCACATACTAACTTTGTTTTATATACAGTTCGAAGAATATGTGTGTACCTTCTAAGCGATTTTTTTCAAAGCTGGAATTGGACGGCCGCACTTTTGCAGCGCTTTGTTGTCATGGTTTCGCCAAAGCACTCCATTGCCAAAAAACGGCTTCCGTTGACGCCTTTGACCCGACCTTCGTGACGGGCTGGCGGCGGCGGTGATGTGACAGTATTGACCGGCCCCTGTCCCCCCCTCTTTATCTCTCCCTGATCGCAGCATGGGATGTGTTACGAGGTAGGCCGGCCGGCAGACCGCCGAACGAAGCCACTGACGCTGGGGCGAGGGAAGGGCAGGGGGTGGATGAGTGGGCATGAAATCACTATCCCATCCCCGCGGCCGCCGACACGTGCCTGGCTTCATCCAGAGCTGAAGGATTCGCGCTATATTGAAATGTAGAAGAAATATATACTTTGATTTATGATTAACATCTGATTTCGTTTTGTTATGTATCTCATAGATCATAATCTTCCTGTGAGATCACACAGTCTGTCTAAAACGAACATGACCTGACGAACCTGATAATCGGATCCATTTCATTATTTTGTTTTATACACCATCTGAGCTCAAATATAAATCAATTTGTATTCTAATTCCAACCGTTCAGAATTGTATTAGTTGAATTTCAATATATCCAAAGTATCATGGATGTAGTAACGTCACGCAAAGTGGGAGGGCCAGTGCAACTTTGTTCTTGCCTTGCGAGAAACCAAACCCCCTATGCAAGATTGCTTTGCCGATTTTGGCTCCTATCGCCTTGGCGAACCGTTTGCCACCTAAAATATTCCTTACTAAGCAAAGGAAAATATTTTAGCAAACATTTTGGCAAAAGAATTGGGGGCCATGCCCCCCCCCCCCGCCCGCCCCATGTTCCTACGCCTATTCAAAGTATTATTATATTATAATCTGGAATCTTTTCGAATATGTTGGCAACCTACGAATCTGAATCCTCAGCTCATCTCCCATATAGGTAGTCTGTCCTATCAGCACGGACGCACGACTCACTGCTGGGTCTCACTGGCAGCCCTTGGGAACTCTCCCGACACCCTTTCATTCATTCTCGCACCGTCACGGTTTCCGTGGGGAAAAGGGCTCTGATCTCGCCCGTCTGCACCGCCTCTTGCACGTAGTCACTCTGCACTATTGCCGCACCGCCGTGATGAAGTCTATGCCAGCCTGCGGCATGGTTCCCGTCATGGTTCCCGCCATGCGGTATGGTTCCCGTGTGGTCCATGTCACGTGTTCCGTGCTGGTCAGGGCCAGTTGCAGTGCACACACACACCTCGCTTTCTTCCACATTGTGTTTGGCGTGAGAGGGGAGTCGTGATCGCGCCGAACGTTTACGGTGGCTGATGAGGTGCTGATTTCATGGCGGGGGCTGTTATACGAGAGTATTTATATATTTTCGTGATGCTTGCTACACTTGGGTCGATAATTACTTTTGCATTGTCTTGTATTGCCAGCATCTAATGAGCTTTCTACCACCTGCATCGGGCCTGGTACGGTTGCGACATATTACGTCATCTAAAAAGTGCTGCCACTTTTAGCTGGAATGAGTAACTAGTGATGTGGTCGGCCGCCGACAGATGTCAGGTGTGACGCCGCCCCGCCTTGCAGACGTTCCTGAGCCTGGGCACGGTACTGGGCTCCAATGACAGCCTGGGTTGCGAGTCGGCCTCCAGCGAGCAGCAGCGCGACCGGTTCAGGTCTCCGGCCGGCTCCTCCGAGCGGCTGCGGCCCGACCTCAGGTCACCACCGCAGCAGCGGGCGCGGCCGACTCTCGGCTCCTATGAGCGGCTGCGGCTGGGCGCGGCCTCACCGCCGGAGCGGCCGCGCCAGCTGGGCTCCAAGGAGAGGCTCCCACAGCAGCCCGGCTCGCCCGATCCGTACAGAGGACTCGGCTCTAAGGAGAGGCTCCCACAGCAGCCCGGCTCGCCCGATCCGTACAGAGGACTCGGCTCCAAGGAGAGGCTCATACTCGACTTCGGCTCGAATGACTCGGGACTGGAGGTCGTAAGTGCGCCGTCCGGTTTCCTGCCGGGCCGGCAGCCGGGGCCGGTTGGTTGTTGGTCCCCACCGCCTCCACTTCAGGTAGCCGCATGGCATCGCACTGAGTTTCTGCTTACTAACGGATCGACCCCGCGTCGTGTCGTGCTGTGCTGTCTGTTTTCTTGGCTGCTTCTTCCAGTTCGGTTTGGTTCGGTTGGTTATTTTCGCTGCTGATCGATTGTGTTCGGTGTCGTGTCAGAGCGTTGGGCAGACCCTGCCTGCCCCTCTTATCGTTGACTTAGACAATTCATGTTCTTAGTTGCGTAAACTAAACGATCTTTCACAGCTTCGTATGACCGGTTTTGTTTTGTTTCAACACCTTATTTTGAGAATGGAATCGGCTGTTTTTTCTCGGCGGTCTGTTTTGAATCGTGCATGAGTTCGCAGCATGGTTTGTCGTGTTCGCCGGTAACTGAGCTCGTCTTCGTTGACAGTTTGTTGCATCTACTGCGTCCTGGTGACACCACACAGCGCCTGGCCGAGTTTCAAGTTTCGTTTCTCGTTTCCTGTTTCTGACCAGGAGTGCCGCCTGTGTCAGGGTGGGGGAGGGAAGAGGGAGGACGGACGATACCTATTGTTCGCCGGCCTGAATCTGCGTCACGTCCCGTCTCTCAGCTGGTCACCTGTTAAAAGGCGGCTCTCACCTACTGGTCCAGTGTGTGTGTGTGTGTGTGTGTGTGTGTGTGTGTGTGTGTGTGTGTGTGTGTGTGTGTGTGTGTGTGTGTGTGTGTGTGTGTGTGTGTGTGTCCGTGTCCGTGTCCGTGTCCGTGTCCGTGTCCGTGTCCGTGTCCGTGTCCGTGTCCGTGTCCGTGTCCGTGTCCGTGTCCGTGTCCGTGTCCGTGTCCGTGTCCGTGTCCGTGTCCGCGTCAGCGTCAGCGTCAGTGTGCGTGCCCGCGTGCGTGTGCGTGTGCGTGTCTGCATGAGTGTGTACGTGCGTGTGCGTGCATGCGTTCGCGCTGGTTACGTCCCACCATCCCAGTCCATCGCTGTGTAGCCGCGACTGCTATAATGGCTGATGTTTCTCTGGTTCTGGCCTTTTCAAATAGTGTGATGCCGTGTTTCCGTGTAATTTGCAATGTGACAGGGATGTATATGTGCGTGCGTGGATCCCATCTGACTCCGTCGCCCGCCTGGTTTTCAGTGTGGCCGCAATGTCCGGGACTTGTTTGTGGATCTGCGGGACGGGAAGAACCTGCTCGGACTGCTGGAGGTGCTCTCCGGGGAAAGACTGGTGAGTGTCAACGCGACTCTGGACAACAGAAAACCAGGCGAACTGGCTAACCGATACCTAACCGAAACTGATCGACTAAGTGATACGTACAACCCATGCAATGTAAGCAATGGAGTACTGCGGCATGAAAAGGCGCTGAAGTGGTTTTATTTCCCGTGACCCTTGTGGCTGAACTCGTAGTACATTATTTTTAATAGAGCGTGGGAGACGCATCCGTGTCATTCATGTATCATGTCTTGTTTGTGTAGACACGATGAGTGTCTTTGTCGAATGTATTTTATGGAAGTGGATTGAGACCAAAGGCCTCTTTACATTATATTAGTTTCCATTATGTAGAACAACATCCATTTCGCCGAAGGCATTCCGCATTCTTGCATAGTTAAGCTTCACTTTATTCGGAGGCATCCAGATTAACTCCGTAAATGGGCTTCACTTAGGCCTGATCAACAAACCATTGTAAGTATGTGTACGGCTCCTTTTAAGCCTAATGCAATATGTAATCTGGCCTGTTATCTGTGATAGCTGTCACCCGCGTCCATTTATCACTATCCATTTATCACTAAACAATAACACCTGATGTAAACCGTCAGTAATCGCCGTCTGACAGCCGTCACGGCCCCAGCCTGCTGTCGCTGAGCTGGTCCCGGCTGTAATGCTTCCCAGTCTGCTGTCGCTGAGCTGGTCCCGGCTGTAATGGCTGCTGGGGCATCTAGGCAGTGCGGGGTTCTGTACACGGTGGATATTTGGGTGAATAATTTCCCCACCCTCACTTAAATTGACGCCTGCCTCTGTTAAATGCTGTTTATATTTGCTGCTCCGATATACGTGGCATCAGATACGCCACATACGCCCACGTCCCACACCCTCCCATGGCAGACTACTTGTCTCTCACTCGGCGCTTACAGTGTCTCCTATCAGCTGGTGGGTTCCGTAGGACCGAGATAGTCTGAACACCCTAAAACCTAAAACTTCATCTTCATCTTCATCTTCATCTTCATCTTCATCTTCATCTTCATCTTCATCTTCATCTTCATCTTCATCTTCATCTTCATCTTCATCATCATCATCATCATCTTCATCTTCATCTTCATCACCATCACCATCACCATCACCATCACCATCACCATCACCATCACCGTCACCATCACCATCACCATCACCATCACCATCACCATCACCATCACCATCACCATCACCATCACCATCACCATCACCATCACCATCACCATCACCATCACCATCACCATCACCATCACCATCATCATCATCATCATCATCAGCATCATCATCATCATCATCATCATCATCATCATCATCATCATCATCATCATCATCATCATCATCCTGTCAGCTGTTCAGCCTGCCTGCATACGTGTCGTGGTCACGATAATGTATCGCCACCGGAGCAGAGGCACCCAGCAGCTCAATCAGGAGACCCCACTGAGCTGATCAAACCGTCTACCAACTTTTGATATGATTTGAATTCATGATATGTAAAACATCCCACTCACACGGACACATAATCCTAGCGAACGCCTTCGTCCTTCGGAAGTTATCACTTAAATGCTCCTCTGACGTTTTACATTACTCACATGATGATGTTTCGGCCTTTTGCCTGTGTATATTTTGTTCACCAGCTGCAGCTAGTAACCTCTGACCCCCCTCCCCCCCCCCCCCCCCCTCCCCTCCTCCATCCTCTCCCCTATCCCGTCTCGGCCGCCTGCCACTCATTGCCGCGCCGTTGTCTGCCCGGGGGCGGTGCCACCGTACCTCGTGTGACGGGCGGTGCTGCCGACACCCTAATTGCCTCGCCTGGAGAGATTAGGCAGTGGGTCAGTGGTGATAGTGGCGGCGGTGCAACGGGTGCCGCCCGGGCCGACCGGGCCGATCGGCAGGGGTCAGGGTGACCGGAAGCGGCTGGCACCCGGTCAGCCTGCCGACACCCAGAGAACTCAGGTCAACTCCAGAGAGAGAACTCCGGTCAACTCCAGAGAGAGAACTCCGGTCAACTCCAGAGAGAGAACTCCGGTCAACTCCAGAGAGAGAACTCAGGTCAACTCCAGAGAGAGAACTCAGGTCAACTCCAGAGAGCTCAGAGAACTCAGGTCAACTCCAGAGAGAGAACTCCGGTCAACTCCAGAGAGAGAACTCCGGTCAACTCCAGAGAGAGAACTCAGGTCAACTCCAGAGAGAGAACTCCGGTCAACTCCAGAGAGAGAACTCCGGTCAACTCCAGAGAGAGAACTCCGGTCAACTCCAGAGAGAGAACTCCGGTCAACTCCAGAGAGAGAACTCAGGTCAACTCCAGAGAGAGAACTCGGTCAACTCCAGAGAGAGAACTCCGGTCAACTCCAGAGAGAGAGAGATAACTCCGGTCAACTCCAGATAGAGAGAACTCCGGTCAACTCCAGAGAGAGAACTCCTGTCAACTCCAGAGAGAGAACTCCGGCTAACTCCAGAGAGAGAACTCCGGTCAACTTCAGAGAGAGAGAACTCCGGCCAACTCCAGAGACGGGACTGACTAGTGCGGCGAGGGTGGTTAGCGAGCGGTCCGCAGCACGGCCAGGGTGGTCACCGAGCGGCCCGTCAGAGCAGCCGCGGTCACCGCAGTTAGTTGCAGGCTCCCAGGTGCGCTCAGCTGCAGCCGATAACACGGATTTACCGCGCCATTTCTGATGCACCCGCCTTTTCCACTTTCTATTGAGGATTAACAAAACGGTTGAGCAGTCAGAAGCGCGATTTAACCCACGACTTACTGGGGGGGGGGGGGGGGGGGGGGGGGCTATGGGGCTATTTATTGCCCCCCCCCTCCCGTTAGTTTGCAATATCTCCTTAACTAACACTAGTATCGTCACCAAACTTTCAGTACTGTCATATCAATTTTACACATACTGGTCAAAGGAAAAAGATGAGGTTATGATTGGTCAACCGGGAATGACGTCAGAGTGACGTCATGTTCTTCGTTTTTTGTTGTTGAAAAATAAGGGTTTGCGGAAAACGCTGTCAAAAGTACAATTTGTAAGATAAATTAAATTGTCATATATCAAAAGAATGAGAATAAACTAGGCTATCAAACTGCTATCTTGGATTTTCGAGTTTGTTTGAAATTCAAAATTGTGAGATCCAAATAATTTTGTTGTTGTTTTGACAAAATAAAAATAAATATCAGAATTATCCAAAAACCGGAATATATATGATCGAGACGTGGCCGATGAATATATGTAACACATTTTTAAGTCGATATCTTCAAAAATTACTGACTTATGACCTTTGAATGACAAAAATCGACCACCTCTCACAGCATTACCATGCATAAAAAATGCATTTCCATTTTTCCTTTTTATATTTATTTCCATGGAACAAACAATGTGCTAAGGTCATTTTTCGTGCTCTAGACTAAAACAAACCCATTCACATGCGTTACAACGCCTAAGGACCGTAATCTTCAGTTTGACCTCGTGACCTCGGATTGTCAGACACACGAATCATACCGATTTATTGACTGCTTATGCGTTTAATATCGCAATTTTGCGCGACAATTCCATCCATCGAGACCTTTATGACACGGTCAAACATTTTGTCCTTAACGTGACCTGTGACGTCATCGGTGACCCCGAGGTCAACAATATTTGGTTTCCCCCGATACATTTTCCAGGGATATCGAATGCCGTTTGATTTTTTTTTAAATCGGTTCAGTAGTTCCGTAGATCCGATGGGAAGTGGCGGGGGGGGGGGGGGCAAAAATAGCCCCCCCCCCCGTAAGTCGCGTTATAGAAAGCACCCCAGTAACTCGCGGGTAATGTCCAGATTATCTCTTCAAATCAACTACGCTCATTTTCAACATCACACATTCCTTTCATTTTATGGCGTTTCCTGTTCCTTTTCTGGCGTATCTCTGGGCAAATCTCTCATCAGTCGTGCCTCTGAGCGCCGGTGTCGGTTTGTCGGTGAGCGTCGGTGTCGGTTTGTCGGGACAGGCCGGTCACAGTACTGTGGCGCGGCCGACACTGCGACTAGTCGTCCTGTCAACTCCAGGGTCTCAGTCAGCGGTCTGTTAAGCTGAGCAGCTGAGGGGCAATGAGTGTCGTCACGTGGTTTGTTGACGTCGAACGGGGCAGTATAGTGGGAAGCAGCCAGTCACGTGGTTCACTACCGATGGTCGATGGCTGACGTATCAGGGGGGGGGGGGGTCGTCTTGATGAAGTGAATTACTGAAATGAATGGGGGTAACTAAAGCGTTCGAGCCGATTCTGACTGAGGGATGCACTGTTTATCTCGAGCAGTTGCGGCGTCCCTAAGCTCAAATCATCACTGAGGGACAGCCGACAGGATGGGGGCGAAATTCTCAGGTGCAGACAGAGAGTGAGGAAGTTTCACACGGAGAAACACCGCGGTCCCAGTGTGGCGGCGGCGGCGGCGGCTCTTTTTGTCCGTCGCCTGTCACTATGTAACCCCGGCGCTGTTGAGCGGCGCCGAAAAACGCCGGCTGATGGATTACGGCGGCATCTCAGGCAGAGGTGACGCGCCGGATCGATCAGCGGCGCTCGGTTGACGTGGAGGGCCGCTGACTGCCGGCGGGGAGGGTGAGAGGTACTGCCGCTGACGGCCGGCGGGGGAGGGTGGGAGGTACTGCCGCTGGCGGCCGGCGGGGGAGGGTGGGAGGTACTGCCGCCGACGGCCGGCGGGGGAGGGTGAGAGGTACTGCCGCTGACGGCCGGCGGGGGAGGGTGGGAGGTACTGCCGCTGACGGATGGCGGGGGAGGGTGACGTGGAGGGCCGCTGACGGCCGGCGGGGGAGGGTGGGAGGTACTGCCGCTGACGGATGGCGGGGGAGGGTGACGTGGAGGGCCGCTGACGGCCGGCGGGGAGGGTGACGTGGATGGCCGCTGACGGCCGGCGGGGGAGGGTGAGAGGTACTGCCGCCGTTTGAAGCAGTCGGAGATGCTTACGCTGAACGGAGTGTTAAGTAGCCGTGCCCGTGATTTGGTCTTGTCTATGTGTAGATCCGGGTACTGGTGCACAGGTGGTCTTAACCCTATTCCCTGCGGAGGGGGGGGGGGGGCAGATTCTGCCCCCGGTGTTTTTGCACTTGCTGCTTCTAAACCGTTAGGCCTAGCGTCCTGAAACTTTGCGACTTTTACCAAAATTGAATGGCTCGTGTTGTGTCAAATTTGGTAAAAATCGGTCCAGCAGAGGCGGTGCCAGGCTCCTGTTTTGGGGAGGGTGTTACGAATGCGGTTTTTCGGTACCTACTTCCTTCGTGGTTTGCAGTGCAATAAATGCGTTAGAAACAATTTAAATGCAATATGCATCATATATACTGGGATTGTACATATTTTTGGTGCAGAGGCGCACTCAGGATAAAAAATGGGAGGCGATACCCTCTCTCAAATTAGGTACAACTTCAAATTAGTAAGATGATAAAAGCGTTACGCGCATGGTGCCTCCATGTTGTTTTCCTGGATCTGCCTATGCGCAATATATTCAATTTAACAAATTACAGCATATAATGCCCACATGTGACGTTCATGTCGTCCTAAACAATCACGAACAGCACATATTTTTTTTGTCAGAAGATCCCCATTTTACATTCCCTGAATCCGCCTATGATTTTGTATTTTCCTTTTTCTTTTGATATATTGAAGACCAGTATATTTGAAGCTCAAAAAACGTTTGGGGCATGACAATCGGTCGAACCACATGGCCGCAATGACCTTTCAAAAAACAACCAAAATGTTCGTATTTTTGCCCCCTGGCCCCCATTTTCGAACAAAACAAAAATGTCAGGGTCCAAAAGGAGATATCTTGTCATGACAAATCGAATGGCGTTTTCCCCATCGAAATCGACCGAGCGGTTCTCGAGATATCTGGGGGGGGGGGGGGCAGAATTTGCCCCCCCGCAGGTTAACGTAATTTTGGTCGCCCGCAGGGAATAGGGTTAATGGTGATGTCGTGAGCCTGATTGGTCCTAACTCCTAATCCTATCCGGCGATGTTTGGTCGGCCTGTGTCTGTACATATACATAATCTCACCTCACTCTTCTCTTGTGCTGCAGCCGCTCAGTATATCTGCACTGAACCCTACCTTCTGTCCTGTCCTGTCCTGTCCTGTCCTGTCCTGTCCTGTCCTGTCCTGTCATGTCATGTCATGTCATGTCATGTCATGTCCTGTCCTGTCCTGTCATGTCCTGTCCTGTCCTGTCCTGTCCTGTCCTGTCCTGTCCTGTCCTGTCCTGTCCTGTGTTGCATCCTGTCCTGTCCTGTCCTGTCCTGTCCTGTCCTGTCCTATCCTGTCCTGTCCTGTCCTGTCCTGTCCTGTCCTATCCTGTCCTGTCCTGTCCTGTCCTGTCCTGTCCTGTCCTGTCCTGTCCTGTCCTGTCCTGTCATGTCCTGTCCTGTCCTGACCTGTCCTGTGTTGCATCCTGTCCTGTCCTGTCCTGTCCTGTCCTGTCCTGTCCTATCCTGTCCTGTCCTATCCTAGTCCTGTCCTGTCCTGTCCTGTCCTGTCCTGTCCTGTCCTGTCCTGTCATGTCCTGTCATGTCCTGTCCTGTCCTGTCCTGTGTTGCATCCTGTCCTGTCCTGTCCTGTCCTGTCCTGTCCTATCCTATCCTGTCCTGTCCTATCCTAGTCCTGTCCTGTCCTGTCCTGTCCTGTCCTGTCCTGTCCTGTCCTGTCCTGTCCTGTCCTGTCCTGTCCTGTCATGTCATGTCATGTCATGTCATGTCATGTCCTGTCCTGTCCTGTCCTGTCATGTCCTGTCCTGTCCTGTCCTGTCCTGTCCTGTCCTGTCCTGTCCTGTGTTGCATCCTGTCCTGTCCTGTCCTGTCCTGTCCTGTCCTGTCCTATCCTGTCCTGTCCTGTCCTGTCCTGTCCTGTCCTATCCTGTCCTGTCCTGTCCTGTCCTGTCCTGTCCTGTCCTATCCTGTCCTGTCCTATCCTAGTCCTGTCCTGTCCTGTCCTGTCCTGTCCTGTCCTGTCCTGTCCTGTCCTGTCCTGTCCTGTGTTGCATCCTGTCCTGTCCTGTCCTGTCCTGTCCTGTCCTGTCCTGTCCTGTGTTGCATCCTATCCTGTCCTGTCCTGTCCTATCCTGTCCTGTCCTGTCCTATCCTAGTCCTGTCCTGTCCTGTCCTGTCCTGTCCTGTCCTGTCCTGTCCTGTCCTGTCCTGTCCTATCCTAGTCCTGTCCTGTCCTGTCCTGTCCTGTCCTGTCCTGTCATGTCATGTCATGTCCTGTCCTGTCCTGTCCTGTCCTGTCCTGTGTTGCATCCTGTCCTGTCCTGTCCTGTCCTGTCCTATCCTGTCCTGTCCTGTCCTATCCTATCCTAGTCCTGTCCTGTCCTGTCCTGTCCTGTCCTGTCCTGTCCTGTCCTGTCCTGTCCTGTCCTGTCCTGTCCTGTCCTGTCCTGCCCCATGACTCATGACTCATGACGGTGATTTGCTGGGAGACGTTCATTGGCTGCCGCCTGACTGACCGGTGTTTCTTTCTGTCTGATTGCAGCCGTCACAGAAGGGCCAGCTGCGGTTTCACCAGCTGCAAAATGTCCAGGTCGCTCTGGACTTCCTCCACTTCAGAAAGGTACGCCACCTGGTGGTCTCTCTCCGCGGTCGGCGGTGGCCGCTCCCACCGCCAGTTTGTGGTCACCCCGGAGCGATAGACTGCGTGTTGTGACCACTGCTCTCATGTGCTGCTCGCTGGCTCCGCCGGCCTTGGCCGACAGGCGTGACGCCGGTATGATGTAAACTTTTTCAGAGTTTTTGCCGCCGCGCGTGGAGGAGAGATTTGGCCGCGCACGGCTGGCTGCCAGTGACTGACAACTTGTTTAGGTTGTACTGAATTAGGAAGATTGAGTATCAGCCTAGTGCCTTTTTGTGGAACCAATGATACATTTCGTAAGCAGTTGTCTATTTGATCTATGGCCCATAATTGTATAATTGTTTCTGGCTGAAATGAGCTGTCAATTATTTCTATCTTTCTAGGATCCCATTCATCAGAAATTATGTTGGACGCTTGCGTTTAATGCGTTTATTGCGCAGGGTCGAATCTCAGAGTCAGCTTTAAGCTGTATGCATTATCGATTCTAGGAATTATTTGAACGACAGGACTTTAGGCTACGTACTATTATACAGAACTAGGTAGCACACGATCTAAACTTTTACGAGTGGAAATCAGCCTGTACGCTATAGCCTCTGGACAGCGGTATGCGTGTTGGTAAAGACACGCCCCAGCGAGACATTTCCTCGCGCCGTGCTAGCACCACATCCTTCACATGGCACGAATGCCGGGCTACCAGCACTACTGCGCATCACAGCACAATGGGGCTCAAAGGAAATATTCATAGTCGCTCATACCGACATTGCGAACACACCGCCGCAGATCAGGGGACATCTGCGACAGGTGGTATGGAAAGTAGCACGACGTGCGCTGGTGAGAGCTCCTCCATTCCACCACTGATTTGATGGCAGCACATCGTAGCAGACAATGTAGCACGGTTACTGCAGATTTCTCATGACGTCAAGTTTCCCGCTGTGATGCTCAAGCTAACAACCGCTGCGTATCTCACAACATCTACACATGTCAGTCCGATCCTGGTGTCGTCCTGCGCGATGAAGTGACGCCGAGCGGTGAGCGGTGAGCAGTGAGCCGAGGACAGTGAGCCGAGGACAGTGAGCCGAGGACAGTGGACGATCAGTCACGGACGGAGGAGGCGGGACAGAGCTGTGGCATTGTGGCAGACTTTCGGAGGACATCTGTGGAAGCTGGGACAGCCGTGGCGGTGTCACAGACTTTCGGAGGACATCTGTGGAAGCTGTGCCGGCTGTGGCATTGTGGCAGACTTTCGGAGGACATCTGTGGAAGCTGGGACAGCCGTGGCGGTGTCACAGACTTTCGGAGGACATCTGTGGAAGCTGTGCCGGCTGTGGCATTGTGGCAGACTTTCGGAGGACATCTGTGGAAGCTGGGACAGCCGTGGCGGTGTCACAGACTTTCGGAGGACATCTGTGGAAGCTGTGCCGGCTGTGGCAGTGTGGCAGGCTTTCGGAGGACATCTGTGGAAGCTGTGACGGCTGTGGCGGTGTCACAGACTTTCGGAGGACATCTGTGGAAGCTGTGCCGGCTGTGGCATTGTGGCAGACTTTCGGAGGACATCTGTGGAAGCTGGGACAGCCGTGGCGGTGTCACAGACTTTTGGAGGACATCTGTGGAAGCTGTGCCGGCTGTGGCAGTGTGGCAGGCTTTCGGAGGACATCTGTGGAAGCTGTGACGGCTGTGGCGGTGTCAGACTTTCGGAGGACATATGTGGAAGCTGTGACGGCTGTGGCGGTGTCACAGATTTTCGGAGGACATCTGTGGAAGTTTGACGGACCTGGAGAACAACTGCGGCAGAGCCGGGCTGGCGGCTGCCGTGTCGGACCGTTCTCCGGGCCGCTGCACAGCTGTCGGAGTGTCTAAGTGTCTGAGTGTCGGCGTGTCGGCGTGTCGGAGTGTCGGAGTGTCGGAGTGTCGGAGTGTCGGAGTGTCGGAGTGTCGGAGTGTCGGAGTGTGGGAGTGTGGGAGTGTGGGAGTGTCGGAGTGTCGGAGTGTCGGAGTGTCGGAGTGTCGGAGTGTCGGAGTGTCGGAGTGTCTGAGTGTCTGAGTGTCGGCGTGTCGGCGTGTCGGCGTGTCGGCGTGTCGGCGTGTCGGCGTGTCGGAGTGTCGGCCCCTGACCGATGGAGGCAGACGGATCGCTCTCATCTCCACTGAACGGGCCGGAGTCGCGCGGCAGGCCGGTGTGTCGCCGGCGGATATCACCCAGCAGACAGCGAACTACCAATCAGCAGACAGGGGACCAGCACCCAGCAGACAACGGACCAGCACCCAGCAGACAGCGGACCAGCAGCCAGCAGACGGCGGACCAGCAGCCGGGGACCAGCTTGGCTGACAACTGCAGCGTTCCGAGGGACGGGACGGGCTGTCGGCAGGTCCCCGCGACGGCGGCCGCCGAACCGCTCTGCCGGACAAACGACTGATACGCACGACACGGCTCCGGTCCCGGAGCCGGCTCGGCTCGGCTCGGCTCGGCTCGGCTCGGCTCGGCTCGGCTCGGCTCGGCTCAGCTCGGCTCGGCTCCGGTGCCGTGCCGGCTCGACTCGGCTCGGCTCGGCTCGGCTCGGCTCGGCTCGGCTCGGCTCGGCTCGGCTCGACTCGGCTCGGCTCGACTCGACTCGACTCGACTCGACTCGGCTCGGCTCGGCTCGGCTCGGCTCGGCTCGGCTCGGCTCGGCCCGGCCCGACTCGGCCCGACTTGGCTCGGCCCGGCTCGGCCCGGCTCGGCTCCGGTCCGGTCCTGGAGCCGGCTCGGCCCGGCTCGGCCCGGCTCGGCCCGGCTCGGCCCGGCTCGGCCCGGCTCGGCCCGGCTCGGCCCGGCTCGGCTCGGCCCGGCTCGGCCCGGCTCGGCTCCGGTCCGGTCCTGGAGCCGGCTCGGCCCGGCTCGGCTCCGGTCCGATCCTGGAGCCGGCTCGGCCCGGCTCGGCCCGGCTCGGCCCGGCTCGGCCCGGGATGGCTCCGGTCCGGTCCTGGAGCCGGCTCGGCTCGGCCCGGCCCGGCCCGGCTCGGCCCGGCTCGGCCCGGCTCGGCCCGGCTCGGCCCGGCTCGGCCCGGCTCGGCCCGGCTCGGCCCGACTCGGCTCCGGTCCGGTACTGGAGCCGGCTCGGCCCGGCTCGGCCCGGCTCGGTTCCGGTCCGGTCCTGGAGCCGGCTCGGCCCGGCTCGGCCCGGCTCAGCCCGGCTCAGCCCGGCTCGGCCCGGCTCGGCCCGGCCCGGCCCGGCCCGGCTCGGCTCGGCTCGGCCCGGCCCGGCCCGGCTCGGCTCGGCTCGGCTCGGCTCGGCTCGGCTCGGCTCGGCTCGGCTCGGCTCGGCTCGGCTCGGCTCGGCTCGGCTCGGCTCGGCTCGGCCCGGCCCGGCCCGGCTCGGCTCGGCTCGGCTCGGCCCGGCTCGGCTCGGCCCGGCTCGGCTCGGCTCCGGTGCCGTACGCAGCACCTCGTGCCGCCGACTGACGGCCAATCTGCCTACACAGACAGTGGAAGCAGAAGAGGAGGAGCTGGGATGGATGCTCACTTTGTTTAACATGACCGACATGTGTTCAAGACGTGTGTGTGTGGGAGGAAAGAGGCTGTGTGGAAGAATGCTCAGTTGGAGGTTACGGTAGCTGCCCCTGTTCAGCATTGTTCACACATATGTTGAACATAGTTTTAGAGCCGAGGAGGCGGATGAGCCTAGAATCCCCGCTGCAGATGCTCCATTTATTCGGCGGTGTTACACGCGCTCAGCGAAGATCGGCACAGTGTGGTCTGCATTAGAGAAATGTGCCGGGCCGTCTATAAAATAACCTCACGTCACCGGCTGATCGTGTGTTTAATCTGGCGTGCTGAAGTGTTGAGCCAGGCGGCGGGCGGTGTCACCACTCTCCGCCCCCCCCCCCCCCCCGTCTTTAGCCGGGCCGCTCCCCGATGTCCGGCTCGGCTGGTGTGGCCGGGCCGCTGGCCGGGTGGCTGGGGCGGGCGGCTGGCCGGGTGGTGTGGCCGGGTGGTGTGGCCGGGCCGCTGGCCGGGTGGCTGGCCGGGTGGTGTGGCCGGTGTGGCCGGGTGGCTGGCCGGGTGGCTGGCCGGGTGGTGTGGCCGGTGTGGCCGGGTGGGTGGCCGGGCCGCTGGCCGGGTGGCTGGCCGGGTGGTGTGGCCGGTGTGGCCGGGTGGCTGGCCGGGTGGCTGGCCGGGTGGTGTGGCCGGTGTGGCCGGGTGGCTGGCCGGGCCGCCACAACCGTCCCGCATGATGGAAGCTCTTCACCGGCGGCTCTGACGGCTCCCCGGCCCGGTGGTCGTGTGTGGCCCGCCGCCCCCCCCCCCCCGCCGCCGCCACTGCTGCTGACGCATCTGGCGTGTAACATGCCTCACCGCCTAGTAGTCACTGGTCAGTGTCCGCCGTCCAGCGCCCAGTGGCTAGCGGCCGGAATGATCCAGTGCCGATGCTGGGAGCGGCCCAGTAGTTAGCGGCCCGAATCATACAGTGCCGATGCTGGGAGCGGCCCAGTAGTTAGCGGCCAGAATCATACAGTGCCGATGCTGGGAGCGGCCCAGTAGTTAGCGGCCAGAATCATACAGTGCCGATGCTGGGAGAGGGGTCTGACGGAATATTTTTGTGACCGGGGATGTGGTGCTCACATTCCTCCGTTACGGTGACGTCACACGATCGTGACGTCACTCGGTTGTGACGTCATCGTCACAGCTGAGCAGTGGAGGATCGGTCTTCGTGTGTGGAGAGAGATGCGGCGTCAGCTGGTGACACCGGTAATATAACGTCAGCTGGTGACATCGGTAATATAACGTCAGCTGGTGACATCGGTAATATAACGTCAGCTAGTGACACCGGTAATATAACGTCAGCTGGTGACACTGGTAATACAACGTCAGCTGGTGACACCGGTAATATCACGGGTCAGCTGGTGACACCGGTAATATAACGTCACGAGGGGAGTAGTGGACAGAGCCACGTGCGGTGGTGGAATTTAGAAGCAAGTGGACGATGACACAAAGTAGAGGGACTATACTATACTACATTAGAGGGTATTTAAAAGGTATTTAGTCAATGTCCAGTTGTTTTGAAGCATAATGAATGATGCGACTGTTGAAACTCGTGGTGTTCGTCTCTGACGACAGTGCTCACTTACGGCGTAGCTGTTTCGATTTGTCTGTGTTTATTACCCATAGATACTGATTGTGTACTGATGAACAAATTGTCGATTATTGTATTGTGATGTATTGGCTGTTAAGCGAACATAATGATCGGTATCACAATGACATGGCCATAAAGTCATCCTGTTATCAATACTACCCTAAAACTGTGGGGGCACTTTTCTCCGTTTTAGAACCGGTCCAGTTTTTCTGAACGCCGTGCGCCTGATACGTCAGGCCGATCGGTAATTAGCTTTTAATCAGAGTATCCGGTTGGTCAGTCCATTTTCGCTGAAAGTGACCGGTGTGACTTCACTTACGTAATGCTTTTTATGACTCCGATCACCGTCTGTGTTACTACTCACCTCGTTATGTCCGCAAATTTATCAGAACAGCGATCTTTGTAACTGGCGAGGGATTTACGAGGCCCGTTTTGCGAAGCGCAGTATTTTTCATGTTCCGTGCTACTTGCCCGGTGTGTGTGCGGGATGTTCCAGCCAGTGGTTACGGCGGTCCGGGCTTATCTGCAGATCGGGCCGTATTATTAAACACATGTGCAGTCGTTACATCCCGCTGCCGATAACGCGCTGGAAGGCAGCGGTGCTGATCACTGGAGGAACGCTAACGCCGCGGGCGGTGCTGGCAGCGCCCGATAACGAGTCTCGGTCAGGAATGCTCTGTTTAACGCTGCTCAGTACCATGTGGACTGAACGCTGCTCTGTACCGTGGCGACTGAACGCCTGCAGGGGACAGGGGCTCGGGACACGGAAGTTTCCGGGGAATGGAACGGAGAAGGGCGTCGGGGTAACGGAAACGGAGGGACTATCAGCCCTCCATGTCGGGACTGAGAGCTATCTTTGATGCACCGTAGGAATACTCCTCGCATGCACCACCTGTGTCGGACGTCAACAAACACTGCCAAGTCACGTGTGCTACAGACGCCCGGGGCAAGGTCGCTCGTGACCGAGATGTATACTTACTGCTGATCTGTGGTGCCATCTCGGGGCTGGGCGCACCCGTGCAATGAATGCATACTGCATATAGCGCATTACCAGCCAACTAGTCGTTATTTATGGGCTTACATGCCACGCATTTACATGTGATACGCACTTGTGATATTCCGTGCACGTACTAAGATAATCCCTAGGTGGAACCATTGATTTATCATAGTACGCTGTTAAGGCACGGCTATTGTCCACGCTATGTGAAGTAATGTCTACGCTCTGGTCATCATGTCCCGCTGGACGTGGTTGTGACGCCTGCTAAATGTGGAGAATGCGACGTGTCCTGTCTGCGGTGTCCACAGTTCCTGTTTATACATGCCGTCTTAGTGTGTGTCTGTGTCCGTGTCTGTGTCCGTGACCCTGGCCATGCTCAGTGTCTGTCGGCCGTGTTTGGGATGGACTCAGTTCTGTTTGTACTCTCATGTCTGGAGTAAGGCAGTGGTCCGTGTTGGCGCCGGTTTGACGGTGTATTTGTGTTTATTATTTACCGTCAACGGGTACAATAGCCCAATTACAGACGGAGTCAAGGAAATAAAAACGATACATAGCAGAGCATACAGTGCCACAGGGTCAAGTGTTCATGAGAAGTAAAATACATCACACTGTTTGGCGGATAAACATTGATACACATTTTGCATAAGTGAATCTCGTGCTCGACGCTCGTGCATCTGTGTTTCTCATACTGTGCCCTGTCTGTGCAACCAGTGCTGGACAGGGCTGAATGCCCCTCATCACATTCTGTGGCGTGTGCGTGCGTGAGCTCCCCCCCCCCCCCCCCTCCCCGTCTGCCTTTCTCTGTGTCCTGTTCTGACCTACTCCCAGCTGCCATTAACAGCGCAGATTATGACCGTATTGCCTATTCAATCCCGTCTCTGTAGTATGTGTGCAGAGGCATAAAGACGACGGTCAATTTCAAATGATTAAAGTCGATGACAAGGGAGTTATCTTGTATCGTGACTGGTTGTAAACATAATTCAGCGATCAATTGCTGTCGTAGACTCTGCAGAGCCCGGCGCGTGCGTGCGCCGGGCGCTCCACTGATTAAGCCGACCCAATACCCATTCATCCACGGTCCCAGTCGTGCGACGCGGTATTGCAACATCCCTGACGCCGCCGTCCGCTCTGTTGCAGATCAAGCTGGTCAACATCCGACCCGAGGACATCGTCGACGGCAACCCCAAGCTGACCCTGGGCCTCGTCTGGACCATCATCCTCCACTTCCAGGTCAGTCCGCCGCTTCACTCGGCACGCAGGACCTGTTGGCTCTGTTGGGATTTTCAGGACCAGTGGCTCCGTCGGCCCCTCAGACGGCTATGTTGGTCCCTCAGGCGGCTATGTTGGTCCCTCAGGCGGCTCCGTTGGCCCCTCAGACGGCTATGTTGGTCCCTCAGTAGCAGTTCCTGCGTGGATCGTAATCCGCCCGTCACGGGAGTCTAGACCGGCACGGATCCAGAAGAGCTGGCCGACAAGAGCATGGCCACAGCTTTACCAGGCGTATCGCATGTAACGGCTAGATCGCGTGCGGAGGCCAGATCGGCGCACGTGGACACATCAGCCCGGCATCAGCTTCAGGTGCTGAGGGACACACAATGTGACCAATTGAACAGTACCTGGATATGACTGCATTCGTGCCTCCCTTGCCGGTTTTGTGGCTTTATAGCTGCTCTCTGCCGTGTAGAATCGGCCTCTATGTTGCTCAGGATATTGAGGAGAGGGTCGCGGTCGGTGTTCGTGTCTGGGGTCAGTGCACCCGGCACCGGTGATTCGTCAACTGGCTGGCCAGCCGGACTTTATGCAGATTGCAAGCTTTATTGTCGCCAGGCGAGCTTTCAACTGGTAGATAGCATCGGTGCAATTATATGGTAAGCTTTAGTAGTATAAGTGCGAATATGTGGTTTTTAGTCATTCAGTTTAATGTCGAAGACCAGCATAAAGTCTGCAAGTGCATTGTGACACTCCTTTTCTTCATGGAATTAGGCACGTTGATGGCAACTGGCGCTAGCGTCGCCTGCCATACTTCCGACTTTATCCGGTAGGCGGCGGCGCGGCGGTGGGTTCGCGGCTTGACCGCAGGGCGGCGCTGCGAGCGGTCGGCTAACGAACGCACCTCCCGCCGGGTCGGGATGTCGGCCCGGTGTCGGTGCGGCCCGGCCCGCCCGGCCCCCGCGGCGGCCCGGCGGTGACCTGACGCAGATGAGGCCGGTGACCCCGTCGCGTCCGACCCCGCCCCGCCTTCGGTCGAGCCTCGTCTGGTGAGGCGAGACAGAGCCGCAGTCTGTCTGCGGCGCGGCGTCGTGCGGCGGGGACGTGTGACGTGTGCCACGCTCGTGTGAAGCCTGAGGAGCTGCTTCTGCGGTGCTGCGGCGGCGGAGCGCCCCGCTCCGTGTCCGGTCCACCCTCTCTCAACACACTCCCTCCGTGTCCACCCGCACCCTGACTGGCGTCAGCGGCGTCCAGCGGTCAGCCGTGTCTCCCGAGGTCCAGTCCACCCTCTATCTACACACTCCCTCCGTGTCCACCCGCACCCTGACTGGCGTCAGCGGCGTCCAGCGGTCAGCCGTGCCTCCCGAGGTCCGGTCTGTCCACTCTCCGCACCCTCCATTGTGGTGCGTTCCTCCCACCTGGCGCATCTCAGAGTCACTCCTACCCACTCAGCGTGCACTGTACCCCCCCCCCCCCGCCCCTGAACGCCGTCTTCCCTCGTGATCCCGGCATTACTCCGCCACGGCTCTCGCCTCCTCCCGCTGCTGTCCTCTCTCTGGGCCACCGACAGCTCGGCAGCTCCGTGCGTGTCTCGTCCGTGCGTGCTACTCTGCCGCTGCTGTCCTCTCTCTGGGCCACCGACAGCTCGGCAGCTCCGTGCGTGTCTCGTCCGTGCGTGCTACTCTGCCGCTGCTGTCCTCTCTCTGGGCCACCGACAGCTCGGCAGCTCCGTGCGTGTCTCGTCCGTGCGTGCTACTCTGCCGCTGCTGTGCTCTCTCTGGGCCACCGACAGCTCGGCAGCTCCGTGCGTGTCTCGTCCGTGCGTGCTACTCTGCCGCTGCCGTCCTCTCTCTGGGCCACAGACAGCTCGGCAGCTCCGTGCGTGTCTCGTCCGTGCGTGCTACTCTGCCGCTGCTGTCCTCTCTCTGGGCCACCGACAGCTCGGCAGCTCCGTGCGTGTCTCGTCCGTGCGTGCTGCTCTGCCGCTGCTGTCCTCTCTCTGGGCCACCGACAGCTCGGCAGCTCCGTGCGTGTCTCGTCCGTGCGTGCTGCTCTGCCGCTGCTGTCCTCTCTCTGGGCCACCGGCAGCTCGGCAGCTCCGTGCGTGTCTCGTCCGTGCGTGCTCTCACGTGACGCCGCAGAGTCACGTGACGCCGCACCAGACCGCTAATTGGAGGTCAGGCTCGGCGCCGGCCACGCGGCGGCTTTACGCGGCAATTGAGCACTACCAGACCAGGGGTCATTAAGTGCGGTACGTCGGTCCCTGGCGCTGCTGGCGGCTGCTCCTGGCGGCGGTCTCTGGTGGCGGGATCACTGCTCGGTCCACTGGTCGGCCCACTGCTCGGTCCACTGCTCGGTCCACTGCGCGCCGCTCGGTCCACTGCGTTCACCGCCAGTCCTCTGCCTCCCCGTGCGCTTGCTGATCATTCTCCGAGTGCCGCACCCCCGCCCGAGTTCGGTCCGGGTCCGAGCGCTGACTCACCGCCGTGAGGTGCGGTGCGGGGAGATGATCCGGGCATGACATCGGCCTGCACACTCCCTAAATAGCGCCGAACATGCCGGCCGCGATCCGTAGTGGCCGAGTGTGACTCGCCGTCAGTGAGTCAGTCACTGGACCTCGTGGTGACTGCAGCGGTGTTCAAGTGACTCCGACCGTGTGACTCCAGCGTCGATTGGTGACTCCGGCGGTGTGACTCCAGTGACTCCGGCACACAGTGTGAGTGTGATGTCACTGTCGCGGCTCTGACTTGGCGGCCGGTCGCGTGTCCGTGGTGTCCGCGAAGAGTCTGCCGTGTCGGCCGTGTCCGTGTTTCGTCTCGCGGCGCCCCGGCGCGGACAGGCGCCCCCCGCGGCGGGCGGCGCAGCCTGTCAGCTCACTCGGGCCGTCCGTCACGACCGACTGCCCGAGACGGTGCCGGCACATGTAGTGGTGTGTCTGTGTGTGTGTGTGTGTGTGTGTGCCGGCCGCGCGGCACGGTCTCTGCATGGGAGCGGTCAGCGGCGCCGGTCACCGCGCCCGGGCCCGCGCGAGAGCCGCCAGTGCGGCGCAGACGGCCACCGAGATAGCTCGCCTCCTCTGATGTTGCAGCGTGGTTCCTCCGAGGTTGCAGCGTGGTTCCTCGGAGGTTGCAGCGTGGTTCCTCCGAGGTTGCAGCGTGGTTCCTCCGAGGTTGCAGCGTGGTTCCTCCGAGGTTCCTCAGTGGCTGGTGCGAGATGTCGAGCGGCAGATGAACTGTGTGACGGCTGGGTTGAGTTCGTTGCCGGGCCGATCGCCCCCGGATCTTCCCAGGACACTGGACAGTGGACAGTGTTCGTGAGTGGCCGTGACCGTGACAGTGGTCATGGAGGAGCAGTGACCGCTCCCGGGCACTGGACAGTGGACAGTGTTCGTGAGTGGCCGTGACCGTGACAGTGGTCATGGAGGAGCAGTGACCGCTCCCGGCGTCTCGCTGGCGGGTACGTTCACCCTGGCTGGCGTCGTGAGCCGCCCTCCCTTCTGCCCACGTCAGGTGGCCGCGCTGTCTCGCCTGGTAACCGGACTAACGCGGTAACCTGGTAACTGGTAACTGAACCCGCCGGCTCGGAAGGAAGGTCGGACAGGGCGGCTCACGCCTGGACACTGCGTCCGCCCGGAGACACAGCGTCTCAATGAAGACGGACGGCGTCTCCTACCCGGAGACACGGCGTGATTGACGCTGACGGCGTCTCCCTGCCCAGAGACATCGGAGGCGGACAGACGCGACAGGGACAGGCGGAGTCGTCTCCCAGTCCGGAGACACGTCGTGTTGTCTCACCCGGAGACACTGTGAGCGGAAGAGACGAGTCTTGCCCAGAGACATACCGTGGTCGACCGGACGGACGGCGACTCCCGCCCGTCACGTCAGCGTCACGCCACGGGCGGACGTGCGGCTCCCGCCCGCGGCGGAGCGGCCGGCGCCTGAGGCCGGTGTGGAGCGGCGGGCCGTGTGATCTCCAGCCGGGCGTCCAGCGCCGTCCCGACGGGTCCTCCTTCCCTCCGTCCATCCGTAGCCCGGGCGGTCCGGTCGGCGGTCCGGCCGGCCGCTGAACCGCGCGCTGATCGGCCGCCGGTGCCAGTAGTGCGGACCAGGCGGGGCCGACAGACGCACCGCGCCCCGCGCCGCGCCACCACGTGTGCCGTCCTCCGTGCGTCGGCAGCCGTCGGAGCCGACGATCGGCGGTCGTCGAAGCCGACGGTGTCAGTGAGCGGGCGTCGGCCGGCCAGGCCGGACCGCGCGCCGACGGCGGTCGTGTGCGTCGTGTGACTGTGACTGTGACTGTGGCGCTGTGACTCGGGTCAGGCGAGATGACTGCCGCCGGCTCCGGCTACAGGCGTAGTGTTGGTGTACTGATCGGCCGCTACGGACGGCGGTGAGACCAGTGGTGACCAGCGGGCAGTGGTGGCGACGCGGCGCAGACGACAGTGAAGGCCGCTCAGCGGTGTGACGCCGTGACGCCGTGTGACGCGGCGGACGCTGACCGGCCGTGGGAGAGTGGGGTGTGACGACACTCATCACACCGGAGACATGCCCGGCTTCCGGCTGCTCAAGTACTTCCGCACGCGGTCCGACTCGGCCGCCGCGCCGCCCGCCGTCGCCGACGCTGACTCGTCTCCCGCCGGACGGGGCCAGTCGCCCTCGCCGAGCGAACCTGGCGAGCTGGGCGGCAAGTCTGAGCCGTCGGACGGCGCGTCGCGTCGCCGACGGCTGTCGCTGACAGGTAGCTACAGCTCGCTGAGGCTGCGGCTGCACAAACCGTGCCTGGCGTGCGGCTCGCGGCGGCGGCGCGGCGGCGTTTGCGCCCGCTGTGGACACGAGCCGCCGCGAGTCGACCCCGACTCGCGCTCCGAGCGCGGCACGCTGCAGCGTTGGAAGCGACGCAAGGAGGAGGCGGCGGCGGTGACGGCGGCGGCAGCGGCCGAGTACCGGCCCGTGCTCTGGTCCTGTACTGAGGAGTGGGAGCGCAACTACTGCCTGCTGGGTGTGCCTGAGTGGGACATGGAGCAGCGCAGACGCCGCCGACGGCCGCTCGAGTGGCTCGGCGATATCGGGCTCGGGCTGGGCCGCGGCCGTGGTGCCCCGGCCCGGGTGACGTACGCGGTGGCGGCGGCGGATACGACGGACACCGGCCGGCCACCAGCCGACATTGGACGGACCGAGTCGGAGACGGGGACGGAGACGGCGCCGGCCGTACTGCAGGCCAGCGACACCTCCTTAGACGTATGTAGCCACACACGGCAACATTTACCGATCTCCAAACAACGCTTTGTTTCCTTACTCTGAATAATCAGCATCGATTCTCGATAGTTTATTTGAGAATGCTTTGGCCGTCTGCTGACACCCCAAGCTCGCGTTATTTGCCTGTAACTGTCCATGTTTAATTTATGAAACCGATAAATAATCCACGAGGTCGTCGAGTTTGCTCCCCAAAAAAGGATGTGGAGCTAGCATTGGCCCGGCGCTGCTACCATTGTTTATTCAGTCCAACTGACTCACACAAATCAGGGCGACATGGGAGTTGTCCGCTGCAGTATGCAGCCGGTCACAGGCGGACTGGACAGTCACCCACACTGTCCTGTCTCGCTCTGATTTGTGTCGGCTGACACTGTCCTGTCTCGCTCTGATTTATGTCGGCTGACACTGTCCTGTCTCGCTCTGATTTGTGTCGGCTGACACTGTCCTGTCTCGCTCTGATTTGTGTCGGCTGACACTGTCCTGTCTCGCTCTGATTTGTGTCGGCCGACACTGTCCTGTCTCGCTCTGATTTATGTCGGCTGACACTGTCCTGTCTCGCTCTGATTTGTGTCGGCCGACACTGTCCTGTCTCGCTCTGATTTGTGTCGGCTGACCTCTACCAACCGGTTATGCAGCTCGCATACATTCATGAGCTGACCTTGTGGGGCTGAGTTTAAGCCGCTGCAAAGTGGAGAATCATGCAGATAAGTCCTGTTTGGTCGCCGTATTGTGTGTGGCGTTATCGCCGATCCAGGGCACGCTCCGCTTCGCTTTGATGGCGGATGCAGGCGGAGGTCGATCACGATTGAGGATTCAGGTCGTGGTTGGCGTGGTTAGCGGTTATTCGCGGAGACGTGTACACAATACACACCGTCACTGCTGCTGCGGTTTGAGAGGCGGAATTTGTGTCTCAATTTGGAGAAGCCTTGGAGTTCTTAGCCGACCTTGGTGGTACACGTCGGCTAACTCGTGCTGGTCCGCCGCTAGGAACACCCGGACATTTTAAATTGATCTCATCATGGGCTAATGCCGTAATGTGGTCACTCGGTGGACGGTTATCTACCCATGTGGACTGGTTGAATTATGCTAGCTGCGCCGCTGCGGTACCGCGCATGAAGTATGTGTCAATTATCAATCATACGTTACCCGTGGGCTCAACAATGACGGCGTGTATGGGAATATTTCCCTGCTGCCACTACCTCAGCCTTGGCTCGGTGCTAAAGCCTGAGCAGTGCCGCCATCATCCCCAGTCGTAACGATGGTCCACAGCTGTTCGGCTTTGTTGGCCATGCGCTGTCCATTCATGTCACCCATGCGCCGCTGCGCGGCCACTAATTGCAGCCCTGAGTCAGCGTCGGTGCTGCGCATCGTGCATATGCCAGCGGCCAGTCCATTGCCGGTGTGTCTCGTTAGGAGTTGGAACAATGCCCGCCGGTGACGCGGCCTTTCCTGCACGACACGGACGGTAGACGGCAGATCGGAGCACGGCCGGGCCGGCCCCTGATAAACCCCGCCCCTGATAAACACGGCAACCGACTGATAAACCCCGCCCCTGATAAACCCCGCCCCGTGATAAACACGGCAACCGACTGATAAACCCCGCCCCTGATAAACCCCGCCCCTGATAAACCCCGCCCCTGATAAACCCCCGCCCCTGATAAACACGGCAACCGACTGATAAACCCCGCCCCTGATAAACCCCGCCCGAATGTCCACCATGTGCTGGCTGTACAGCAGCGCTGGCGGCAGGGGCATCCAACCACACCGCGCTCTGACGAGGTCAGCTGGCGTGGGCTGGCCCCTGATGCCCCGAGGCGCTGACGGTATCTCTGTTGGGCGATCGTAACATGGGTGGAGCTCGGGAGCGGTCGAGAAAGGGGCGGGACAGCCGATGGGCGGTGCACTGGTGTGCTTTTGACCGATCTGCTGAGCTGCCGGTGGCGAGGATCGACACTTCACCGCCTCGATTTCTGCTCCAGATTGCTGATTTGCTGATTGATGCTGATTGCTGATTGGTGATCTTTTTTGGTGTTCGGAACCACTCCCTGATTACGGAGGCCCTCTTATGTCATGGTGTATCTGGAATCAATGTAGGACATCAGGGTCACTGGCTGGGCCACACCAAGTAGACTGACACCTTCAGCTCAGTCCTTGGATGCTCCTTTAGTTTCAAGTCCTGACGTTTTAGTCTAGCTGTGACCATGACTCGTCCTAACATTCACAATTGTGCAATGCAGTTTAGTATGTTGAATAGGTCCTCAAGACACTGGCAGAATGTCTGTCTGATTAGTGATTGGACACTGGGTTGGGCCACTCCAGCTCATAATACCACTGCTGCCGGTTTCTACACAAGCACAGTGTTTCCACTGTTTTGTCATCTCCACGGGTGTGCGTTCACTTGGTATAACTGGCCCTGCGTCATATATGACCATGTATCCACTAGTGTATCCGCTCGTCTATTGTACCCTTCGCTCCGGTGTGCCGTCCGCCGGCCCTCGCTGACGCTGACGGAGCGTGTGCTGTGCGGCGCGCACCTGTCTTCATGTTTGTTCCGTCCGAGTCTGATCCCCGCCCGGGGCGCGGCCGGCATCCGGCTCGTTCCTCCTTCATGCCTGTCTGACGGAGCTGCGGGGTCTCCACCGGTACTCTGTGTCTCGGATCACAGAGCTGCGGGATCACCGGCGGACACTGGTGTCTTGATTGTCTGGATCACAGAGTGAGACAGACCAGCCAGGCCAGTGGCTTGCTTCACTCAGCTCAGACAGGCCGAGTCAGTGAAGGTTGTCGCCAGACTGCAGCCTCCGCCGGCCGGCCGTCTGTGTCTGGACCACAGCCGGGTGTCGTGTCTGTCTGGTGCCGGCCCCAGTCCAGCCAGGTGTGCTCCGCCGGCCGGCCGTGAGCGTCTCGCCGTCTGCCGCTGTCCGATGTTCCGCCGAGCTGCGCCGAGCTTCCACGGTCGACGGTCCGTCCCCGCAGCCGAGCCCGGAGACACCTGGAGCCGAGCCCGGAGCCGCCTGGAGCCGCCCAGAGTCGAGCCCGGAGACACCTGGAGCCGTCCCCGCAGCCGCCCGCAGCCGAGCCCGCAGCCGCCCGCAGCCGCCCACAGCCGCCCGCAGCCGCCCGCAGCCGCCCAGAGCCGAGCCAGGAGACACCTGGAGCCGTCCCCGCAGCCGCCCGGAGCCGAGCCCGCAGCCGCCCGGAGCCGAGCCCGCAGCCGCCCGGAGCCGAGCCCGCAGCCGCCCGCAGCCGCCCGCAGCCGCCCGCAGCCGCCCGCAGCCGCCCGCAGCCGCCTGGAGCCGAGCCCGGAGACACCTGGAGCCGAGCCCGGAGCCGCCTGGAGCCGAGCCCGGAGACACCTGCTGCTGGCAGGAAGTCCCCGGAGCCGCCCGGGAGCCGCCGGGATCCGTCCGGAAGTCTCCGGAGATGGTGTGACCGGAGCTGACGGCCGCGCGTTGGCTGGACACGGCTGGGTTCGTTCTCCGGAGCTGCAGTCCTCAGTCCGCCATTCCTCAATCCTCAGTCCGCCAGTCCTCAGTCCTCAGTCCTCAGTCCGCCAGTCCTCAATCCTCAATCCTCAATCCTCAGTCCTCAGTCCTCAGTCCTCAGTCCTCAGTCCTCAGTCCTCAGTCCTCAGTCCTCAGTCCTCAGCCTCAGTCCTCAGTCCTCAGTCCGTACCGTCAGCCGTGTCGCTGCAGTGAGCTAGAGTGGAAAGCGAGGACTGGGCAGACTACCCGGGTTGTTTGACGACCGTGTGTAAATCGATCCCAGTCCACCCGCCCCAGCCGACCTGCCCTATCGGACCCGTCCCAGCCGGCCTGCCGTATCGGACCCGTCCCAGCCGGCCTGCCCTAGGACCTGTCCCAGCCGGCCTGCCGTATCGGACCGGTCCGGTCTGGGCGTGCCGCCGTGATGTCGATGTTGCCTGACCATGTCCGTAACTCAGCTCGTTAGGTGGTGATGCGCTCCATGACCCGGTCACATTTTATAAATGGGGTTCTCATTTGTAAAATGTGGTCGGGGCACTCGGGCTCGTCAGTTCTGCGAAGCCTGCTGCCCAGTTCTGTTTCATTAAACTGAAGTTCGGATCATCGGCTTTAACATCGTTTACAGTAGTTCATCCTCGTCATACAATAGTACAGCGGCTTTAACATCGTTTACAATAGTTCATCCTCGTCATACAATAGTACAGCGGCTTTAACATCGTTTACAATAGTTCATCCTCGTCATACAATAGTACAGCGGCTTTAACATCGTTTACAATAGTTCATCCTCGTCATACAATAGTACAGCGGCTTTAACATCGTTTACAATAGTTCATCCTCGTCATACAATAGTACAGCGGCTTTAACATCGTTCACAATAGTTCATCCTCGTCATACAATAGTACAGCGGCTTTAACATCGTTTACAATAGTTCATCCTCGTCATACAATAGTACAGCGGCTTTAACATCGTTTACAATAGTTCATCCTCGTCATACAATAGTACAGCGGCTTTAACATCGTTTGCAATAGTGCATCCTCGTCATACAATAGTACAGCGGCTTTAACATCGTTTACAATAGTTCATCCTCGTCATACAATAGTACAGCGGCTTTAACATCGTTTGCAATAGTGCATCCTCGTCATACAATAGTACAGCGGCTTTAACATCGTTTACAATAGTTCATCCTCGTCATACAATAGTACAGCGGCTTTAACATCGTTTACAATAGTTCATCCTCGTCATACAATAGTACAGCGGCTTTAACATCGTTTGCAATAGTGCATCCTCGTCATACAATAGTACAGCGGCTTTAACATCGTTTACAATAGTTCATCCTCGTCATACAATAGTACAGCGGCTTTAACATCGTTTACAATAGTTCATCCTCGTCATACAATAGTACAGCGGCTTTAACATCGTTTACAATAGTTCATCCTCGTCATACAATAGTACAGTGTCACTACATCGCCTGACCTCAACCTGTGTTTATTTCTCGCGATATGACTCATCTAGGCTGCCCTGTCCTACTAAATCCGAGCTTACCTGGCGTGATCGAAGTGCGGACCGAATGGATGCTGAGCCATGCAGTGGGAGTTTAACGTTCTCATAAAACCTATCTACTACGGACTAGCTCTGCACTTGAAAACAATAATTTAAAATCCAAGCCTCTCGCTAATAAATTTATTTTTGTCGCACTAAAACAGTAACGATATTTCGGCCATGCGATATACACGACATACATATCGTTACTGTTGTATTTCTGCTAAAATGTATTCATTTAAATGAGGCTTGGGTTTTTCATTACTTTCCTTCATTTGCAATAGCAGTAAACCTCAAGCTGGCGCTTTAACCGATTATTAAGTCTGAGATGCTAATAGAGCAGGTCCAGGAGAGCTGTTATACCATATAAGACCTATAATTAAACAACCTGTCCCAGTTGTGGCGGTGCCCGTCAGTTTGGCTGCTGGGCTGCCGTCGCGGCTGACTGCGGCCCACCCACCCCCGTCGCGGCCGTCTGGGGAATGCCGGATGACTCATTCCATCCCCGAGCGGGCGGTACCGTGCCGGGGTGGGGCGGCCAGCTCACGGAGGGTCGGGCGAGACGCGGTCGTGACCGGACGGGGCAGACAGGGCGGCCCCCGAGTACCGCTACTCGGCCCGATTGTCTGTCTATGTCGCCTGAGACGTGTCGCCTGCGTCTCCCGGTGGGAGGCCGTGACAGAAGCAGGATGTGTGCCGGATTCGCTGCCGCCGTGCTGTCTGTGTCTCGGTGGGAGTTGGTGTTGGGAGTCGGGAGCAGACAGTGTGACTCCTGCTGGCTGCGGGCTGTCCTCTGCCGTGTGTCTGCCGTGCCCCCTGCCGCCGTGCTATGTGTGTCTCGGTGGGAGTTGGTGTTGGGAGTCGAGAGCAGACAGTGTGACTCCTGCTGTCTGCCGGGCTGTCCTCTGCCGTGTGTCTGCCGTGCCCCCTGCCGCCGTGCTCTCTGTGTCTCGGCGGGAGTTGGTGTTGGGAGTCGAGAGCAGACAGTGTGACTCCTGTCGGCTGCCGGGCTGTCCTCTGCCGTGTGTCTGCCGTGCCCCCTGCCGCCGTGCTGTCTGTGTCTCGGCGGGAGTTGGTGTTGGGAGTCGGGAGCAGACAGTGTGACTCCTGCCGGCTGCCGGGCTGTCCTCTGCCGTGTGTCTGCCGTGCCCCCTGCCGCCGTGCTGTCTGTGTCTCGGTGGGAGTTGGTGTTGGGAGTCGAGAGCAGACAGTGTGACTCCTGCTGTCTGCCGGGCTGTCCTCTGCCGTGTGTCTGCCGTCCCCCCTGCCGCCGTGCTGTCTGTGTCTCGGTGGGAGTTGGTGTTGGGAGTCGGGAACAGACAGTATGACTCCTGCTGGCTGCCGGGCTGTCCTCTGCCGTGTGTCTGCCGTGCCCCCTGCCGCCGTGCTGTCTGTGTCTCGGTGGGAGTTGGTGACGGCAGATTACGGCTCACGTCATCAGATAACGGCCAGATTAACAGCTGCATCTCACCGCCCACCGTTTACACTGACCCGTCACACGGCTGAATTATTGGTCTGTGGCTCACAATCAATGCTCCTTAGGTGAGACAGTCTCGGATCGGACTTCGAGCGACCCAACAGATGCCGCCTTTTAATCACGTAATAACGTTATTACGTCGTAATGAAGTGAAAGTCGCGACGCTATAGCGTCTTGGCGTGCTAGGGAAGTGGCCCGGTTCACCCCCGGGCCCCGGAGCACCACGACGTGTAGCGTTGGCGGCGTATCTCGTCTGTCATCTGCAAACGAGGGCTGCTCGAAGGCGCGACTGGCGTTCTGGTCCCGCCTCCGACGCAGCTGTGTTTATCTTTTACATGGGGACGCTGCGCTGCGGCTGGGCCAGACTGCTGCAGAGTTGGTGCTCAGGTCTGCTCGGGCCGGTGGGAGGGATGGTGCGGCTAGGACAGACTGCTGCAGAGTGGTGCTCAGGTCTGCTCGGGCCGGTGGTAGGGATGGTGCGGGACGGTGCGAGATAAGACGGGACAGCAGATCCAGACTGTTGGATTGTCAGCCACTCTGTCTTCCTGCAGCTGGGACGTGGTAACTGGGAAAACACTATAATGACGTGGGTGAGGTTTTACGTTTGCGGTAATGTAAATATTTAATTCCTCTGATTGGCAGAGAACATTTCTTTCAGCTCTTATCAGCAGGTCATGTGAAATGTAGGAGCAGTCTGTGGATCCGTAAGACGTTTGCAGCGTGATCAGCAGTTGTGTTCGACATTGCCGTCGGTGTCGGTGTCGGACGGCAATATCGGCAGGTCGTCGTTATCAATTTCAGCCTCCTCTATCGCCGCCAGTGGCGGCAGTAGTGTTAGTGCTGGGCTGGCCGATGTTGGCAGTAATTGGTAGTGCTGGGCTGGCTGTGTCGGCTGTCGAGGCTGACGTTTGACAGTAATTGGACCCCTGTAGAGGGGGACGTGCTTCATCGTTGGACCAGTCGTTTAGCACTGTCCGTGTCAGGGGCGGGTCTCTTGCCCTGCGGTCAACCTCTGCGTCTGGCCGCCGACCTCCGACCTCCGACCGCCCGCCGACCGCCGACCGCCGACCGCCGCTGCTGCGGAGCCGCGATATTCGTCGCCTCAGCACTGTCGTTTGACCGACTGTCTCGT
>JAXIVJ010008338.1:0-56090 GCA_036785665.1 Chirona hameri
ATATATATATATATATATATATATATATATATATATATATATATATATATATATATATATATAATATATATATATATATATATATATATATATATATATATATATATATATATATATATATATATATATATATATATATATATATATATATATATATATATATATATATATATATATATATATATATATATATATATATATATATATATATATATATATATATATATATATATATATATATATATATATATATATATATATATATATATATATATATATATATATATATATATATATATATATATATATATATATATATATATATATATATATATATATATATATATATATATATATATATATATATATATATATATATATATATATATATATATATATATATATATATATATATATATATATATATATATATATATATATATATATATATATATATATATATATATATATATATATATATATATATATATATATATATATATATATATATATATATATATATATATATATATATATATATATATATATATATATATATTATATATATATATATATATATATATATATATATATATATATATATATATATATATATATATATATATATATATATATATATATATATATATATATATATATATATATATATATATATATATATATATATATATATATATATATATATATATATATATATATATATATATATATATATATATATATATATATATATATAAATATATATATATATATATATATATATATATATATATATATATATATATATATATATATATATATATATATATATATATATATATATATATATATATATATATATATATATATATATATATATATATATATATATATATATATATATATATATATATATATATATATATATATATATATATATATATTATATATATATATATATATATATATATATATATATATATATATATATATATATATATATATATATATTATATATATATATATATATATATATATATATATATATATATATATATATATATATATATATATATATATATATATATATATATATATATATATATATATATATATATATATATATATATATATATATATATATATATATATATATATATATATATATATATATATATATATATATATATATATATATATATATATATATATATATATATATATATATATATATATATATATATATATATATATATATATATATATATATATATATATATATATATATATATATATATATATATATATATATATATATATATATATATATATATATATATATATATATATATATATATATATATACATATATATATATATATATATATATATATATATATATATATATATATATATATAATATATATATATATATATATATATATATATATATATATATATATATATATATATATATATATTATATATATATATATATATATATATATATATATATATATATATCTATATATATATATATATATATATATATATATATATATATATATATATATATATATATATATCCCTCGCCAGTGCAGGGGGAGGGGGTGTGGATGTCACCCCCTCGGGTTTTCGGGAATAACTCGCGTAAATATCAACCGATTGCGATGCAACTTTCAGTACCCTACTTGTGAACAATTTGACACATATTCTGAAGTTTTTTTAAGTTGAAGGTCACATGACCTGTGACCTTTGACCTGTTTTTCAAGGTCATGGTAGGCGCAACTGGCGTCCGTAGTATTGATCTTTGTAACTTGTGCAGTTTCACAGTGTTTGTTGTTCAGGAGCATATGCACAGGTGTTTCCAGGTGCCAGTTGTGGTTTACCTTGAGATTGTGACCTCGATTGACCTTTTCAGAATATAACCCAGGTCACTGACCTCTGATGACCTGATATTACTTTTTTGGCTTCTGGCAGTTTCTAGGACATTTTGTGACACTAATTTTAAATATGGGATCCATTTTACATAATTATATGTTCCGCAGGGGTCATACGCCTCCACAGGTCAACCGAGGTCACTGATCTCAAATGACCTGACATGACCTGACATGACCTTTTTGGAATTTGGCAGTTTCTAGGGCATTTTGGGACGCTGAGTTCAAATTTGGCAACCATTTAGCATAATGACATGCTCATTGGCGGTTCTAGCCCGATTAAATTCAATTTATACGCATTTACAATTTGGTTTAATTTTGGGTCATTGACTTGACCTCAGAGGTCACCTAATGACCTAGGACCTTACAATCGGGTATCAATGGCTTCCGCTCGTGACAAGCAACACGCTCGTTTTTTGTCGAAGCTCTAGCCCAATTAGGGGGCGAAACGCTAGGGGGTTGTAGCCCCCCACCCCCCCCCCCCCCCCCCCTTGCACAGTCACGGACTGATCGGACGCTGCACGGGCGAGGGTACATTGTCGCCACTCAATCGCCGCTTGGGTCACATTATTTTTTTGACAATTTTGCTGACATACCTCATTGTGGTGCCCCACTTCCGTTACGTGAATACAAAGCCACTGGTGTAGATAAATCCTTCACAAATGAAGGACGTCATGCTACCACATTTACTTAACGTTCTTGATTTGTCTCACCGCGCCAAAAATCAAAGCGAACTCCTCTCGTGTACAAGTTACAAAACATTACAAGCCGACAAGCGTATGATACGGGAGCAAGGCCGTGCAATATAGGATACGGGTGCCTTGTTTATTCCTCAGTGGATTAAACACAAATAATATCACTATTTGACTTGCACAGTGATGTTCAGGTACATACCTGCCTTTTATCCTTGTCGATAGCAACAGCTGATTTGTAGTTTGAGATCTGAATGTTTTTTGTTTTGTTGTAAGCTCAGCTAGTCGGTTGAGCTAAGTTGAGCTAAGCTAAGTTTTGTTGAGTAGGTTGGCTTATATAGCCTTGCATTCAGGCTTCAGCCTCACTATGTTTTAGACATTAACATCAATTCAACGCATACATTAATAAATGGTGTAATTAGGAACCTCTAGGCCTTGCTCCATCTTGATCTGAAGCTGCACATCAACATTGACAGGGCCCAAGACAGCTTCTCCAGAAAATTGGGGGGTTGGGCTGGGAAAAATCACTTAAAGTACCATCGAAATTCTCCCAAAATACAGATTTCTCCCCAGATTGGCCCACTTCCTCAACCAAGTTGGGGGGGGGGGGGGGGCTGAAACCCCCTCAACTGAATAGGATCCTACACCCCCGATTGACATCCTGCTATCACCATTACTGATCAAACCAAGTTATTATTTTTGAAATGCTGAAAGCTTTCTAATCTCACAGCTTCACAAGCATTTGTAAACTATCTCAGTTTTTGTAGGGTGCCAATCAAGCCCTTTTGAAAGAAGCTAGTGCTGCTGTACTGATCAAATTGCTTGGCAGACTATTCATTTGTTCTTCAACCATTCTGAAAAAAAATAGCTTGCAGCCTAGTCCCACCCTGTTTTATCATGAGTTTATATATTTGCTAGTGATCTGTTATCCCTGTAGGACCGATGCTCCTGTTAGATGTACCTATTATTAACTGGTGACTATTTACTGAAAAGTGTTCAATGTGTTCAAGGGCAGATCCAGAATGGCAAAGAATGTTGGGAGGGGGGGACAAACAATCATAAAAAGTATTAAAAAAAATTGGGTTGAATTTAATTGTGTTGAATTTAATTGTGTTTAATTAAATCGTGTTTAATTTAATCGTGTTTAATTTAATTGTGTTTAATTTAATTGTGTTTAATTTAATTGTGTTTAATTTAATTGTGTTTAATTTAATTGTGTTTAATTTAATTGTGTTTAATTGCATTTGATTTGTGTTTAATTTACTTTTTGTGACCTCTATTGACCTTTCTTGTTCTTCAGTTTTGACTTGTATAACATGGCATGACCACAAAACATGGCATGACCACATTTTTTATATTTTTATAATACTCATCATATTTCACTTCCTTGCACATTGACAGTTGATTTAAATCAAACTTCCCTAGTAAAAGTTGCTTAGATCTTTTTTTAAATATGAAAATGTGTGAATTTTAAATTGATTAAAGTTGTTTAGGGAGACATGGCTGGTAGCCCCTTTGCCCCTCCCCTGGATCTGACAGTGACCATTTTCAAATGTATAGTGTTCAATGTGATCCCCTTGCAGCCGTTTGTGTATAATCATCATTGCACATCACCATTCTTAATCCGCGCCGTGCCAGGGGAGGGGCGTTTAGACGCCCCCTAAGGTTTTTCGAGGATAGCGAAAAAACGTCGGCGCGCAGCGCCGCCGTTTTTGGCACAGCTGTTCGGGCATTAGTTGCGCACATTATGTTAAAAAAAATATATATCTGGTCATCTCTGGTCAGGTCACCAGACCGGGTCACGTGACTCCACCTCCAAAAATGTTTCCGGTCGCACCACAGCCACAGTTTTTGGCCGATCGATTTCGTACTTACAGGATTTCATAAGAGTACCTACAATACGTTTATCTCTGATTTTTGTTGTTGTATATCGGCGACCTAAGGTCGGATCAATTTCGTGACCTCATTACAAGTCGATGGGGAAATAATCAAATCCTTCCTATTCTGAGGATACGAATTATATCAGCCCAATTCCTTCTGGATCATTTTATCATAGGCCATTCTTGAAGTTACAGGTTCAATTTTTGTTCAGTGATCCCTACAGGGTCAGATCAGGTTACCTGAGGTCACTAACACTTTTTTTGCCAATAACTCTCGACAAAATCAAGATAGAGAAGTGAAACTGGCACCAATGTGTTTGTATCGTCGAAGCACGTCTCCCAATGTGCAACATGACCTAATTGGGTCACCACTTGACCTTGACCTGAGGTCATTTTTTTAAAAGTTGACCTAACCTGGTCATCATGCATATGATACGAAGCGCCGTGACGAGACAAACACGATGGCGTCAAAATTATTTCCCTAACTTTGTTAAGTAAAAAGATATTTGTGCAAACTGTTTTGCTAAACAATAGCCTTTTTGACATTTGATGAGCTCTCGAGCCTAAACCTTTCACCTTAGCTCAAATCTGAAGACACCTTGCGAATTGCATTTTTTCAAGAGCTTTCCATTCCTTTTTCGTTTGTTCCTAGCTATCATAGGTCCTGTGCTATATGGGAATGTCTGGAGCGAAGTTCTAAACTTGAAAATCTGACCCTTGATGACCACTAGTGACCTCAATATTGACCTGAAAAAAATTGCCTGAAATAGTTTCAAAATGCATTCTGACGAGCTTTCGAACGGTGTTTTTGGTTTTTGTCTACGTCCCATAGGAGCTGAGTTAGAGGGGTGTGGGGGGGGGGGTGTGGGGGTCGAAAAGCCCCCCCCCCCCCTGCACGGCGAAGGTGGCGCCGAGCACCGGCATGGCGCGGGTTAAATATATCATTCAGCAAATCATCAAGACCACTTACCCAGGGACGTGGGAACTGTGGGGGCAGTGGGGTCAACTCGCCCCCCCTCCCCAACTTTGGAGCGGGGGGGGGGGGGGGGCGGCGGCGGCGGCGGCGGCGGCGGCGGCGGCGGGAGGGCGACGCCCTCCAACTTTTTACACGATCACTCGACTCTGTATAAGAACAAGGGCATTGTCATCAGAGTTTCAACGGCGGCGCGCAGCGCCGCGAAATTTGGCAAAGCTGTTTGGGCATAAATTATTCACAGTGTGAAATTGTTTACCGCGGGTCATCGCAGGTCAGGTCACCCTCACCAGGTCAAGTCAAGTGACCCCACCTCCAAAATGTTTGTGGTCGTGCCACAGCCAGAGTGATTGACTAAACGGTTTGAAACTCACAGAATGTCATCAGGTGATAAGTACCTACAATTCGTTTATCTATATTTTTTATTTATATATCGGTGACCTAAGGTCAGGACGATTTAGTGATCTTCCCATTATAAGTCAATGGGGAGAAATGAAAGCACGTATACATCTGCAGGAAATTGCTATATTTGACCAATTTTCACTAGATCCACCACTCTTCTGCCAAATGCAAAGCCATATGCAACATTTCTGTTCTTTGACCTCTACGAGTTCAACTCGGGTGACCCCCAGGTCATGTATGTTTTCTTCAATAACTCTTTACCAAATCAAGGTAGAGCAATGGGGTTTTCACCATTGTAAATCACTTGATGCAAGACCTCAGGTCAGGCCAATTTTTGTATATGGCCTAACTAGGTCACCCAATATATCATTCGATGCGTCTCGACGAGAGAAACACAATGGTGAAATCTGTTTTACTCGATCGCGCGTCTGTCAAGGTATTTCTGAACAATTCGGCAATTATTAAATGTTTCAAATCAAATGGCTTCTGCTGACCTAACTATTGTCCTTAGGTCAATTTTGATGGAATCTTAGCGACAGCAAAAAATAATTTATCTTTCGAACTTTTTTCCGCGCGTCGCGTTTCTCTTTTAGTTATCGAGGTATAGACGGTTTTATCAAGGACACTCATACATATAGCCGGAATTTGACCTTTGATGACCTCTGGTGACCTCAATATTGACCTGACCTAAAAATGACCAAAGTACTTTCGATAGAGCTTGTCTCGAGCTATCGTTTCCGCATCGCTATCGCTATCGTTTTTTTTTTATCGCTATCGTTTTCCGCTTGTCGCTACGTTGCGTGGCTTTTTAGATCTTAGGGGGGGGGGGGTCACCCCTCCGGCAGTTCGTGGTTGGCGTGAACCCCCAGCAGTGTGCGTGTTAATGGACCTTAATTCGGCAACAGTTAACTAACAAACAAAATAACTAACTTATATATAAGTAGATAGCCTTTTTCTCTGAAAAATGCGTGTGATCTAAATACATTGGTTTGCCAACTCACTTGGTTGAGTACGACCGTATAACGATAAATCCATAAAAATGTACCTGAAACATTGATCATAACACCGTAAAACACGGCATAGCATAACTCGGTTGAAGCCAAGTATGGTACTTGTACCAAATGTATGCTAAATGCATGATTTTGCCATGGTCAACTTGGTGCGAGCTCGGCACATCACCTCACCAGCAGCTACTTCAGGTTCGGGAGTCAGTCAAACGCGCCGGTTCTGGATTCAGGCACGGTGAAAGCTCCAGTGCCGCTTCTCCGGCTTGTGTCTCTCTTTCTTCATGTTTACAAGTTTTTCTCTAGTTTGTTTTGCTTGTTAGGCGACCCATTTCCTTGTATGACATTGATACCATAGGTGGGCACCGGTCCGTTACTCTGTTATTCCGTTACTAACGAAGTTACTTTTTTGAGTAACGAAGTAACGGACTCGTTACATTTGTTTTACCGTAACGGATCGAGTAACGGATCGAGTAACGGAAGTTACTTTTGTGGTCCGTTACTTCGTTACTTTTTAGTCCGTTACTCCGTTACTCAGTTACTTTTTCCTATACTTGTTTCTCTTCACGCCCAGGTTTATTCGCACCAACACAATCAATGCCTTACACACGTAAACAAATCGAATGTCATATGGCGTAAAGGGCTGCCAAATATCGTACCTGTTGGGCTGTTGCTTAACCCTCGCCCTACGGGAGCTTTTTTACCTTCGCCCTACGGGGAGGGGGCCTGACAGGCCCCGCCCTGTTAACTTCCAGACCAATCAACTTAGAGCAATGCGGTAAGAACTAGCATGTTGTCTGTCATGAGAGGAATCTAACAGTAAGCATTTTTTTTAGGTTGCAGGTCAACGGGTGACCTTCCAGGTCAAGTGAATGACCTAAGATCGAACACGTCCAAAAATTAGTATAAGTATAGCGCTTAGTATAACTTCTGAACGGAGAGAGATAGAGAAAGTAAACGGGAACGTGTTGCCTGTCAAGGATAATCCAACGGCATCCTATTTTGAGCATATAGGTCAACTGGTGACCTTTGGGGTCACCAGTTGACCTTGACATGACCTTGACGAAAAGGTCATAGGTCACGATCTAATAGTTGTATACACTTTAAATGTTGATAGGATACGTATAATTGATGATGTAAACACAGCTACTGCAAATCTCAGCATGATGCGCCGCATGTGTAAAAAGTTATTCAAGAAAAACCTCAGGGCGGGGCCTGTCAGGCCCCTCCCCGTAGGGCGAGGGTTAATGCTTAATGCGGCGCAATGCGCAATGACTGCGATAAAGGTAGCTGTCTCCCGATCCCGATGCTGCGAAACGTTGACAATGTTCGTCAGCTGATATGGGCCGGCGGCAAGTTGGCGGCACTAGTTTATGATAAAGGCGAGCTTCGAGTAACAAGTAGCGATCCTCTGAGAATTACACGCACTGGAGGGTGTGTGTGTGTGTGGGGGGGGGGGGGGGGCGATTCCGCCCCCTAAGATGTCCCCCCCATAAGAGCTACAATAACGAAATTTGTAGGGTATGGAGGTTCTGAAGGGAACTCTGTTTTGCCAAATTTTCATGACCCTATGTCAATATCAGGTCAAATGGGGTCAAATATGCAAACAAATAAGCAATTTTAGCACTTTGCTCCAGAAACCCCCAAATATCTCGAGAACTATAATAGCTAGGAAACGGAAGAAAAAACAATCGAAAGCTCTTGAAATATGCAATCGGCCTGGTGTCCTCAAATTTGAGCTCAGGTCAATAGTTTAGGCTCCAGAGGTGATCAAAGGTTCAAGGATGGTGGCGGCGGCGTTTCGACGCCCCCCCCCCCTTCGAACTCGGCTCCTATGAGACGTAAACAAAAACCGAAAATACCGTTCGAAAGCTCGTCAAAATTCATTTTGAAACTACTTCGGTCATTGTTTGGCTCAGGTCAATATTGAGGTCACCAGGGGTCATCAAAGGTCAGATTTACCAGTTTTAGGGCTTCGCTCCAGAAACCCCCAAATATCTCGGGAACTATGCTAGCTAGAAACAAACGGAAAAGAGCAATCGAAATCTCTTGAACAATGCAATCGTCAAGGTGTCCTCAAATTTAAGCTCAGGTCAATAGTTTAGGCTCCAGAGGTCATCAAAGGTCAAAAAGGCTATTTTTGGCAAAGCAGTAATAACTTTTTACCTGACAATGATAAAGCAATCAATGTGACGCCATCGTATTTGTCTCGTCAAGGTGCTTCGAATCATATTCATGTTGACCAGGTTATGTCAACTGAGAAATTGGACCTCAGGTCAAGGTCAAATGGTGACCCAAGTAGGTCATGTTGCATATTGGGAGACGTATCTCGACGAGACAAACATATTGGTGTTGATTTCACTTCTCTATCTGCATTCTGCCGAGAGGTATTTATACAAAAAAGTTGGTGACCTCGGATGACCTCAGCTGACCCTGTAGGGGTCACTGAACAAAAATTGCACCTGGATCATCAAGAATGGCCTATGATAACATGATGCAGAAGGAATTGGACTGATATTATGCATATCCTCGGAATAGAAAGGATTTTAATATTTCCTCATTTACTTATAATGGAGGTCACGAAATTGACCCGACCTTAGGTCACCGATATACAAAATCCGAGATATACGAAAAACGAATTGTAGGTACCAATGAACTTATGAAATCCTGTAATTTTTATACCGATCGGTCAAAAACTGTGACTGTGGTACGACCGCATTTTTTTTTGGAGGTGGGGTCACGTGACCTGGCCTGGTGACCTGTCTGAGATGACTCGAGGTAAAAATTGCACCCAATGTGGGTAGTTGATGCCCGAACACCTGTGCCAAAAACGGCGGCGCAGCGCGCCGCCGTCCTCGAAAAACCTTAGGGGGGGGGGGGTCTAAATGCCCCCCCCCCCGGCACGGTGCGGGTTAACAAAATGAAGTGACATTTTATAGGTTATTTTTTTATCATTCTAGGCATGATACTCTAATGCTTATGTCCACCTGTTTCAGGTTTCCTGCCATCACAATGTCACTCTTCACATACAGAGATTTCTGTTGTGAAGAACCGCTGGCTATTTCCTCGCCATTGGGCTCCTCAGAAAACATCAGTTCTGTTGAGTCCCTGCCCACTCTGTCCCCAAAGGCAGACATCAGCAATGAAGGGAGCTGGGACCAGTCCCACAGGCAGTGTAAAGCTGCAGCAACCCTGCCTGCTGACGCTTCCTGGAGCTCGTTTCACCCGAGTCGCGATGCTCTCGACCTGGCGGTCTGGGTATCCCCGGGCAGGGCAGGATGCAGCAGCAGTGACGCTCAGAACACCGGAGTGTCCGAGCGGCACCGTCTCAACGACACCATTCAGCCCCTGAGCGAGGACGACTCCAGCGGCGATGAGGGGAGGCAGATCGAGGTGATACCGAGCACGCCGTTCCTTCCGCCGCTACCAGTATCAGAGCTGCCGCCGCCGCCACCGCCAGTACAGCTGCAGCCACCGCCACCAGTACAGCTGCCGCCGCCGCCACCAGTACAGCTGCCGCCGCCGCCACCAGTACAGCAGCCGCCGCCGCCACCAGTACAGCAGCCGCCACCGCCACCAGTACAGCAGCCGCCACCGCCAGTACAGCTGCAGCCACCGCCACCAGTACAGCCGCCACCGCCACCAGTACAGCTGCCGCCGCCGCCACCGCCGGTACAGCTGCAGCCACCGCCAGTACAGCAGCCGCCACCGCCACCAGTACAGCAGCCGCCGCCGCCACCAGTACAGCAGCCGCCGCCGCCACCGCCGGTACAGCAGCCGCCACCGCCAGTACAGCAGCCGCCACCGCCACCAGTACAGCAGCCGCCACCGCCAGTACAGCTGCAGCCACCGCTACCTTCACCGCCGCCACTACAAAAATCACCACCAATACCATCACTACCGCCTCCACAGTCACTACCGCCACCGCTCCCGCCGCCACCGCCGCCACCATCGCCATCGCCACCAGTACAGCAGCCGCCACCGCCGCCATCACTACCGCAGTCGTCACCGTCACCACTGCCGCCAAAATCACCATCAGTACCATCGCTACCGCCTCCACGACAGTTACTACCTCCCCCGCCGCCACCACCACCACAATCACCACCACAATCACCACTACTACCGACGCCGTCACAGTCACCGGCACCGGCACCGCCACCGCTACCGCCACCGCAGTCCCCGCCGCCACCACTACCCCCACCACAATCCCCGCCGCCACCACCGCCGCCTCCACCACAGTCACTACCGCCGCCGTGCCCTGACTTCGTTGACAGCCTGATCAGGGTGAGCAGCGAGACGCTGTCGCGGGTGTACTCGGCCGGCGGGCAGCCGTGGTGCTGGATGCCTCCAGTCGCCACCGCGCCATCCGAGCAGCTCACAGCCTGCCGTGCCGTGGTGCCGCTGCGGCGTCTGCGACCCAGCCAGCTGCGACCCTGGCTGGCTCCGACGGCGAGAGGTCGCTCCGCGGACACCGCCACGCTGTCACCCGTGGTGGTGAGTCTGGCAGCGGCCACGGCAGCAGCCAGCGCTGTTCTCAGATCGACCAAGCGGCGGCCGCATCGCGATGGCCGAGACAAACCGTCGCGATCACGGAACTCCGTCAAACGGAAGCGTTCTTCGACGTCGAGCAGTGGAAGTGGTGATCGCCAGGTGTCGCGGTCGGCGTCGGTGGCGCAGGATTGTCGTGGCCAGGGGACGGCCACGACGGCCACGACGGCCACGACGGCCACGACGGCCACGACGGCCACGACGGCCACGACGGCCACGACGGCCACGACGGCCACGACGGCCACGACGGTGGCGGAGAAGCTGAGCCAGCAGACGGGTCGTTCATCGGTGGCTGCTATGTCGGATCAGCACCTTAACCCTGCGTGGTCGACGCCGGTGGCGGTGAAGGAGGTGAAGAAGTTGAGCCAGCAGACGGGTCGTTCATCGGTGGCTGCTATGTCGGATCAGCACCTTAACCCTGCGTGGTCGACGCCGGTGGCGGTGAAGGAGGTGAAGAAGTTGAGCCAGCAGACGGGTCGTTCATCGGTGGCTGCTATGTCGGATCAGCACCTTAACCCTGCGTCGTCGACGCCGGTGGCGGAGAAGGAGGCGGAGAAGTTGAGCCAGCAGACGGGTCGTTCATCGGTGGCTGCTATGTGGGATCAGCACCTTAACCCTGCGTGGTCGACGCCGGTGGCGGTGAAGGAGGTGAAGAAGTTGAGCCAGCAGACGGGTCATTCATCGGTGGCTGCTATGTCGGATCAGCACCTTAACCCTGCGTCGTCGACGCCGGTGGCGGTGAAGGAGGTGAAGAAGTTGAGCCAGCAGACGGGTCGTTCATCGGTGGCTGCTATGTCGGATCAGCACCTTAACCCTGCGTCGTCGACGCCGGTGGCGGTGAAGGAGGTGAAGAAGTTGAGCCAGCAGACGGGTCGTTCATCGGTGGCTGCTATGTCGGATCAGCACCTTGCGTCGTCGGCGCCGGTGGCGGTGAAGGAGGCGGCGGTGGAACGATGCACCGAGCAGCAGGTGACGCCAGTGGCGCTCACCGAGCCGCCCGACCGGGCACCTGTCGCAGGCACAGTCAGCGCTCAGCCGAAGTTCTGCACATCGACCACCTATCAGACGTCCAGCCCACCGCTGACGGCCAAAAGTCAGCCTTCCTCGGCACCAGCAGCCAATCAACCGAGTCAGTCGGGACGCAAGCTGCCAGGCCCCCGTCCATCTGCCGAGGCTGACCCGGTGCGAGGTCGGGGGCGGCAGGCCGGGTCCCCGAAGAGGCCCCGCGGTCAACGGCGTCTGTCGGAGAGTCGGGGCAGCGCCGCGGATGGAGAAGCGTCGGCCGCCGTCCGCCAGGCCGACCGCCGGCTTGGTGAGAAGACCACGCTCCATCAGGTTATGCGGCCGTCCACATCGCTACGCAAGGATTTCGTCATTCCGAAAAAGATGCTGAAGCTCAGGTGAGTGAATGAGGAGTTTCAGAACTTGTTGGATGTGTGAAGTATTTGCTAATTGTATGTTATCTGATATCTCACAGTGCAAACATCTTCTTCAGTCGGGTCACTTTTACTTTCTCAAGTAAAGACCAACCAGCCACATCAATATACGCTGACACCCTTAGCAGTGAACAGTGTAGACATTTTGCTCTGATATGTGAACGCGTGTCCGTTCTGGCCAGTTTGTCCACAGACTCCACTTCGGACTGCCTCTCGTGGGCGTCTGCTGACTCTTTGGCCGCTGGCGAGATGAAGTCTGATGCCACCAACCATCGTCCGAACCCGCACCCATCTCTGGCATCTGCGCCGGCACTGGCATCTGCGCCGGCACTGGCACCGGCACCGGCACCGGCACCGGCACCGGCACCGGCACCGGCACCGGCACCGGCACCGGCACCGGCACCGGCACCGGCACCGGCACCGGCACCGAAACTGGCACCGAAACTGGCACCGGCCCTGGCACCGAAACCGGCACCGGCACTGGCACCGAAACTGGCACCGAAACTGGCACCGGCACTGACACCGGCACTGGCACCGGCATTGGCACCGGCACCGGCACTGGCACCGGTACTGGCACCGAAACTGGCACCGGTACTGGCACCGAAACTGGCACCGAAACCGGCACCGGCACTGGCACCGGTACTGGCACCAGCACCGACACCGGCACCGGTACTGGCACCGCCACTGGCACTGGCACCGGCACTGACACCGAAACGGCCCGGCCGTCGGACCGTGCCACCACCAGCCCCGGCCGCCGCAGCTTCTGACGTCGCCGCCGCCGCCCGGGAGGCGGCAGCAGCAGGAGCAGCGCGGCGCACCGCCCGCCGGCCGATCCTACCGCCCGGCGCCCCGCCACCACCGCCCGCCTTTCCGGGACGGGTGCACAACTCCAGCGACGAAGACGATTCGGACGATCTGAGTGACGAGATCCGCGCGCTCCAGGACAAGTATCAGAGTTCGTCGGACGAGGAGGGTGACTCTGACGGTGGAGGGAGGGAGGCGGGACCGTGTTGGCGCCGGGGATCGGGCCCGGGACCGGACTGGCTCGGTCAGTCGGCTGGTGAACGCCGTGCTCTTGGCTCTCCAGAGGGGAACAGCAGCGCAGAGTCGACATTCAACACGACCGGGGATGAAGAGCTCTCCATCTTCGTGGAGGAGTCGGACATGGAATGGTCAGTGCTTGGTTGCCGGCGCAGATAATTTCTTAATTTGAAACTTAATTGAAACAAAAGGGTCAACATGACATTGTTTTGTTTTGGGCCTGGAACGTTTTGCTGAAAGAGGAATTTTATGAGTTGAAGAACACTAGAGGTGACGATATTCTTCCTGCATTTTTTTTATCTCCTGAATAAAGGCGTTAACGCCAATATCAAACTCCTTATTTAGCATCACCGTCGACAGGCATCAACAACCCGAGAGTAGCCAGCAGCGGGATACATCTGACCTCCGAGTCCGATGATTGCTGAGTGACCAGTGGCTGACTGAGTTCGGACTGACCGCTGATTGTGACCGTGTTCCGTTTCAGTCTGGACGAAGCTGGCCCGTCGGCGCCACCTCCAGGAGCCGGCTCGGCTACCGCCCAGTACAGTGGGCGGCCGGCACTCCCCGGCGGCACTTACCGGCCTGCCAAGCCGCCGTCCGCAACGGCAGCTCAACAGAAACTTCCCCCCAGACCAGAACAAGAGCTGCCGTGGGCACCAGAAGCTGCACGGTCACTCCACAGACTAATAAAGGAGCGGCCGTCGGCGCCAGCAGCTCCACTGCTGCTCCTCGGGCCGCGGCACGATTCGCTGCCCGCACCCGCAGCCGCACAGGCACTCTCCAGCGCACAGCACGAGTTGGCGTCTGCCCCATCAGCTCGACAGCTACTTCCCAGGCCACAAAACGAACCGCCATCCGCACTAGCAGCTCCGCAGCAACGGAAAGAGCTGCCGCCAGCACCAGCAACCTCGCTGCTACTCTCCAGCACACGAAAAGAACTGCCGTCAGCGCGGGCACGTGCACCGCTGCTTCCCAGGCCACGACCAGCGCGGCCGTCGGCACCAGCAGCTCCAATGCTACTCCTCATGCCGCGATACGAGCCGCTGTCTCCACCGACAGCTCCACTGAAGTTTACCAGGCCAAGAAACGAACGGCCGTCCGCACCAGCAGCTCCACAGGTAAGCAGCCACTTGACAGACCACCAACAGATTACCGAACATTCCGATCATGTCCGGTGAACTGTCCGCTAGACTTCCGTTCGATGAACATGATTTATTCTGACCTGCTGCCCGTCAGCTAGGCCTACGTCCTGCTCTCCTCCCGACTCTGTTCTATGTTCTGACTCTGTTCGTCCACCCGACTCTGTACTATGTTCTGACCCTGGTCTCCACCCGACTCTGTTCTATGTTCTGACTCTGTTTGTCCACCCGACTCTGTACTATGTTCTGACTCTGTTCGTCCACCCGACTCTGTTCTATGTTCTGACTCTGTTCGTCCACCCGACTCTGTACTATGTTCTGACCCTGCTCTCCACCCGACTCTGTACTATGTTCTGACCCTGCTCTCCACCCGACTCTGTACTATGTTCTGACTCTGTTCGTCCACCCGACTCTGTACTATGTTCTGACTGTTCGTCCACCCGACTCTGTACTATGTTCTGACTCTGTTCTATGTTCTGACTCTGTACTATGTTCTGACTCTGTTCGTCCACCCGACTCTGTACTATGTTCTGACTCTGTTCGTCCACCCGACTCTGTACTATGTTCTGACCCTGCTCTCCACCCGACTCTGTACTATGTTCTGACTCTGTTCATCCACCCGACTCTGTACTATGTTCTGACTCTGTTCGTCCACCCGACTCTGTACTATGTTCTGACTCTGTTCGTCCACCCGACTCTGTTCTATGTTCTGACTCTTTTCGTCCACCCGACTCTGTACTATGTTCTGACTCTGTTCGTCCACCCGACTCTGTACTATGTTCTGACTCTGTTCTATGTTCTGACTCTGTACTATGTTCTGACTCTGTTCGTCCACCCGACTCTGTACTATGTTCTGACTCTGTTCGTCCACCCGACTCTGTACTATGTTCTGACCCTGCTCTCCACCCGACTCTGTACTATGTTCTGACTCTGTTCGTCCACCCGACTCTGTTTTATGTTCTGACTGTTCGTCCACCCGACTCTGTACTATGTTCTGACCCTGCTCTCCACCCGACTCTGTACTATGTTCTGACTCTGTTCGTCCACCCGACTCTGTACTATGTTCTGACCCTGCTCTCCACCCGACTCTGTACTATGTTCTGACTCTGTTCGTCCACCCGACTCTGTACTATGTTCTGACTCTGTTCGTCCACCCGACTCTGTACTATGTTCTGACTCTGTTCGTCCACCCGACTCTGTACTATGTTCTGACCCTGCTCTCCACCCGACTCTGTACTATGTTCTGACTCTGTTCGTCCACCCGACTCTGTACTATGTTCTGACCCTGCTCTCCACCCGACTCTGTACTATGTTCTGACTCTGTTCGTCCACCCGACTCTGTACTATGTTCTGACTGTTCGTCCACCCGACTCTGTACTATGTTCTGACCCTGCTCTCCACCCGACTCTGTTCTATGTTTTGACCCTGCTCTCCACCCGACTCTGTACTATGTTCTGACACTGTTCGTCCACCCGACTCTGTACTATGTTCTGACTCTGTTCGTCCACCCGACTCTGTACTATGTTCTGACTCTGTTCGTCCACCCGACTCTGTACTATGTTCTGACTCTGTTCGTCCATCCGACTCTGTACTATGTTCTGACTCTGTTCGTCCACCCGACTCTGTACTATGTTCTGACCCTGCTCTCCACCCGACTCTGTACTATGTTCTGACTCTGTTCGTCCACCCGACTCTATACTATGTTTTGACTGTTCGTCCACCCGACTCTGTACTATGTTCTGACTCTGTTCGTCCACCCAACTCTGTACTATGTTCTGACTCTGTTCGTCCACCCGACTCTGTACTATGTTCTGACTCTGTTCTATGTTCTGACTCTGTTCTATGTTCTGACTCTGTTCGTCCACCCGACTCTGTACTATGTTTTGACTGTTCGTCCACCCGACTCTGTACTATGTTCTGACTCTGTTCGTCCACCCGACTCTGTACTATGTTCTGACTCTGTTCGTCCACCCGACTCTGTACTATGTTCTGACTCTGTCCTATGTTCTGACTCTGTTCTATGTTCTGACTCTGTTCTATGTTCTGACTCTGTTCGTCCACCCGACTCTGTTCTATGTTCTGACTCTGTTCGTCCACCCGACTCTGTTCTATGTTCTGACTGTTCGTCCACCCGACTCTGTTCTATGTTCTGACTCTGTTCGTCCACCCGACTCTGTACTATGTTCCGACTCTGTTCTATGTTCTGACTCTGTTCTATGTTCTGACTCTGTTCGTCCACCCGACTCTGTACTATGTTTTGACTGTTCGTCCACCCGACTCTATACTATGTTCTGACTCTGTTCTATGTTCTGACTCTGTTCTATGTTCTGACTCTGTTCGTCCACCCGACTCTGTACTATGTTCTGACCCTGCTCTCCACCCGACTCTGTACTATGTTCTGGCCCTGCTCTCCACCCGACTCTGTACTATGTTCTGACCCTGCTCTCCACCCGACTCTGTACTATGTTCTGACTCTGTTCGTCCACCCGACTATGTACTATGTTCTGACTCTGTTCGTCCACCCGACTCTGTACTATGTTCTGACCCTGCTCTCCACCCGACTCTGTACTATGTTCTGACTCTGTTCGTCCACCCGACTCTGTACTATGTTCTGACTCTGTTCGTCCACCCGACTCTGTACTATGTTCTGACTCTGTTCGTCCACCCGACTGTACTATGTTCTGACTCTGTTCATCCACCCGACTCTGTACTATGTTCTGACTCTGTTCATCCACCCCACTCTGTACTATGTTCTGACTCTGTTCGTCCACCCGACTCTGTACTATGTTCTGACTCTGTTCATCCACCCGACTCTGTACTATGTTCTGACTCTGTTCGTCCACCCGACTCTGTACTATGTTTTGACCCTGCTCTCCACCCGACTCTGTTCTATGTTCTGACTCTGTTCGTCCACCCGACTCTGTACTATGTCCTGACTCTGTTCGTCCACCCGACTCTGTACTATGTTCTGACTCTGTTCGTCCACCCGACTCTGTACTATGTTCTGACCCTGCTCTCCACCCGACTCTGTTCTATGTTCTGACTCTGTTCGTCCACCCGACTCTGTACTATGTTCTGACTCTGTTCATCCACCCGACTCTGTACTATGTTCTGACTCTGTTCGTCCACCCGACTCTGTACTATGTTCTGACCCTGCTCTCCACCCGACTCTGTTCTATGTTCTGACTCTGTTCGTCCACCCGACTCTGTACTATGTCCTGACTCTGTTCGTCCACCCGACTCTGTTCTATGTTCTGACTCTGTTCATCCACCCGACTCTGTTCTATGTTCTGACTGTTCGTCCACCGACTCTGTACTATGTTCTGACCCTGCTCTCCACCCGACTCTGTACTATGTTCTGACCCTGCTCTCCACCCGACTCTGTACTATGTTCTGACTCTGTTCGTCCACCCGACTCTGTACTATGTTCTGACTCCGCTTTCCACCCGACTCTGTACTATGTTCTGACCCTGCTCTCCACCCGACTCTGTACTATGTTCTGACTCTGTTCATCCACCCGACTCTGTACTATGTTCTGACTCTGTTCGTCCACCCGACTCTGTACTATGTTCTGACTCTGTTCGTCCACCCGACTCTGTACTATGTTCTGACTCTGTTCTATGTTCTGACTCTGTTCTATGTTCTGACTCTGTTCGTCCACCCGACTCTGTACTATGTTCTGACTGTTCGTCCACCCGACTCTGTACTATGTTCTGACCCTGCTCTCCACCCGACTCTGTACTATGTTCTGACTCTGTTCATCCACCCGACTCTGTACTATGTTCTGACCCTGCTCTCCACCCGACTCTGTACTATGTTCTGACCCTGCTCTCCACCCGACTTTGTACTATGTTCTGACTCTGTTCGTCCACCCGACTCTGTACTATGTTCTGACTCTGTTATATGTTCTGACTCTGTTCTATGTTCTGACTCTGTTCGTCCACCCGACTCTGTACTATGTTCTGACTCTGTTCTATGTTCTGACTCAGTTCTATGTTCTGACTCTGTTATATGTTCTGACTGTTCGTCCACCCGACTCTGTACTATGTTCTGACTCTGTTCTATGTTCTGACTCTGTTCGTCCACCCGACTCTGTACTATGTTCTGACTCTGTTCTATGTTCTGACTCTGTTCTATGTTCTGACTCTGTTCGTCCACCCGACTCTGTACTATGTTTTGACTCTGTTCTATGTTCTGACTCTGTCTATGTTCTGACTCTGTTCGTCCACCCGACTCTGTACTATGTTCTGACTCTGTTCTATGTTCTGACTCTGTTCTATGTTCTGACTCTGTTCGTCCACCCGACACTGTACTATGTTCTGACTCTGTTCGTCCACCCGACTCTGTACTATGTTCTGACCCTGCTCTCCACCCGACTCTGTACTATGTTCTGACTCTGTTCATCCACCCGACTCTGTACTATGTTCTGACCCTGCTCTCCACCCGACTCTGTACTATGTTCTGACTCTGTTCGTCCACCCGACTCTGTACTATGTTCTGACTGTTCATCCACCCGACTCTGTACTATGTTCTGACCCTGCTCTCCACCCGACTCTGTACTATGTTCTGACTCTGTTCGTCCACCCGACTCTGTACTATGTTCTGACTCTGTTCGTCCACCCGACTCTGCACTATGTTCTGACCCTGCTCTCCACCCGACTCTGTACTATGTTCTGACTCTGTTCATCCACCCGACTCTGTACTATGTTCTGACTTTGTTCGTCCACCCGACTTTGTACTATGTTCTGACTCTGTTCGTCCACCCGACTCTGTACTATGTTCTGACCCTGCTCTCCACCCGACTCTGTACTATGTTCTGACTCTGTTCGTCCACCCGACTCTGTACTATGTTCTGACTCTGTTCTATGTTCTGACTCTGTTCTATGTTCTGACTCTGTTCTATGTTCTGACTCTGTTCGTCCACCCGACTCTGTTCTATGTTCTGACTGTTCGTCCACCCGACTCTGTTCTATGTTTTGACTCTGTTCGTCCACCCGACTCTGTACTATGTTTTGACTCTGTTCTATGTTCTGACTGTTCTATGTTCTGACTCTGTTCTATGTTCTGACTCTGTTCGTCCACCCGACTCTGTTCTATGTTCTGACTGTTCGTCCACCCGACTCTGTACTATGTTTTGACTGTTCGTCCACCCGACTCTGTACTATGTTCTGACTCTGTTCGTCCACCCGACTCTGTACTATGTTCTGACTCTGTTCGTCCACCCGACTCTGTACTATGTTCTGACTCTGTTCTATGTTCTGACTCTGTTCTATGTTCTGACTCTGTTCTATGTTCTGACTCTGTTCGTCCACCCGACTCTGTTCTATGTTCTGACTGTTCGTCCACCCGACTCTGTTCTATGTTCTGACTCTGTTCTATGTTCTGACTCTGTTCTATGTTCTGACCCTGCTCTCCACCCGACTCTGTACTATGTTCTGACTCTGTTCGGCCACCCGACTCTGTTCTATGTTCTGACTGTTCGTCCACCCGACTCTGTACTATGTTCTGACTCTGTTCATCCACCCGACTCTGTACTATGTTCTGACTCTGTTCATCCACCCGACTCTGTACTATGTTCTGACTCTGTTCGTCCACCCGACTCTGTTCTATGTTCTGACTCTGTTCGTCCACCCGACTCTGTACTATGTCCTGACTCTGTTCGTCCACCCGACTCTGTTCTATGTTCTGACTGTTCATCCACCCGACTCTGTACTATGTTCTGACTCTGTTCATCCACCCGACTCTGTACTATGTTCTGACTGTTCGTCCACCGACTCTGTACTATGTTCTGACCCTGCTCTCCACCCGACTCTGTACTATGTTCTGACCCTGCTCTCCACCCGACTCTGTACTATGTTCTGACTCTGTTCATCCACCCGACTCTGTACTATGTTCTGACTCTGTGCGTCCACCCGACTCTGTACTATGTTCTGACTCTGTTCGTCCACCCGACTCTGTACTATGTTCTGACTCTGTTCTATGTTCTGACTCTGTTCTATGTTCTGACTCTGTTCTATGTTCTGACTCTGTTCGTCCACCCGACTTTGTTCTATGTTTTGACTGTTCGTCCACACGACTCTGTTCTATGTTCTGACTCTATTCTATGTTCTGACTCTGTTCGTCCACCCGACTCTGTTCTATGTTCTGACTGTTCATCCACCCGACTCTGTACTATGTTCTGACTCTGTTCATCCACCCGACTCTGTACTATGTTCTGACTCTGTTCATCCACCCGACTCTGTACTATGTTCTGACTCTGTTCGTCCACCCGACTCTGTTCTATGTTCTGACTCTGTTCGTCCACCCGACTCTGTACTATGTCCTGACTCTGTTCGTCCACCCGACTCTGTTCTATGTTCTGACTGTTCATCCACCCGACTCTGTTCTATGTTCTGACTGTTCATCCACCCGACTCTGTACTATGTTCTGACTCTGTTCATCCACCCGACTCTGTACTATGTTCTGACTCTGTTCATCCACCCGACTCTGTACTATGTTCTGACTCTTCGTCCACCCGACTCTGTACTATGTTCTGACCCTGCTCTCCACCCGACTCTGTACTATGTTCTGACTCTGTTCATCCACCCGACTCTGTACTATGTTCTGACTCTTCGTCCACCCGACTCTGTACTATGTTCTGACCCTGCTCTCCACCCGACTCTGTACTATGTTCTGACCCTGCTCTTCACCCGACTCTGTACTATGTTCTGACTCTGTTCATCCACCCGACTCTGTACTATGTTCTGACTCTGTTCGTCCACCCGACTCTGTACTATGTTCTGACTCTGTTCGTCCACCCGACTCTGTACTATGTTCTGACTCTGTTCTATGTTCTGACTCTGTTCTATGTTCTGACTCTGTTCGTCCACCCGACTCTGTACTATGTTCTGACTCTTCGTCCACCCGACTCTGTACTATGTTCTGACCCTGCTCTCCACCCGACTATGTACTATGTTCTGACTCTGTTCATCCACCCGACTCTGTACTATGTTCTGACCCTGCTCTCCACCCGACTCTGTACTATGTTCTGACTCTGTTCGTCCACCCGACTCTGTACTATGTTCTGACTCTGTTCGTCCACCCGACTCTGTACTATGTTCTGACCCTGCTCTGCACCCGACTCTGTACTATGTTCTGACTCTGTTCATCTACCCGACTCTGTACTATGTTCTGACTCTGTTCATCCACCCGACTCTGTACTATGTTCTGACTTTGTTCGTCCACCCGACTTTGTACTATGTTCTGACTCTGTTCGTCCACCCGACTCTGTACTATGTTCTGACTCTGTTCTATGTTCTGACTCTGTTCTATGTTCTGACTCTGTTCGTCCACCCGACTCTGTACTATGTTCTGACTCTGTTCTATGTTCTGACTCTGTTCTATGTTCTGACTCTGTTCGTCCACCCGACTCTGTACTATGTTCTGACTCTGTTCTATGTTCTGACTGTTCGTCCACCCGACTCTGTACTATGTTCTGACTCTGTTCTATGTTTTGACTCTGTTCTATGTTCTGACTCTGTTCTATGTTCTGACTCTGTTCGTCCACCCGACTCTGTACTATGTTCTGACTCTGTTCTATGTTCTGACTCTGTTCGTCCACCCGACTCTGTACTATGTTCTGACTCTGTTCGTCCACCCGACTCTGTGCTATGTTCTGACCCTGCTCTCCACCCGACTCTGTACTATGTTCTGACTCTGTTCATCCACCCGACTCTGTACTATGTTCTGACCCTGCTCTCCACCCGACTCTGTACTATGTTCTGACTCTGTTCGTCCACCCGACTCTGTACTATGTTCTGACCCTGCTCTCCACCCGACTCTGTACTATGTTCTGACTCTGTTCATCCACCCGACTCTGTACTATGTTCTGACTGTTCATCCACCCGACTCTGTACTATGTTCTGACTTTGTTCGTCCACCCGACTTTGTACTATGTTCTGACTCTGTTCGTCCACCTGACTCTGTACTATGTTCTGACCCTGCTCTCCACCCGACTCTGTACTATGTTCTGACTCTGTTCGTCCACCCGACTCTGTACTATGTTCTGACTCTGTTCTATGTTCTGACTCTGTTCTATGTTTTGACTCTGTTCATCCACCCGACTCTGTTCTATGTTCTGACTCTGTTCTATGTTTTGACTCTGTTCGTCCACCCGACTCTGTTCTATGTTCTGACTCTATTCTATGTTCTGACTCTGTTCTATGTTTTGACTCTGTTCGTCCACCCGACTCTGTACTATGTTCTGACTCTGTTCGTCCACCCGACTCTGTTCGTCCACCCGACTCTGTACTATGTTCTGACCCTGCTCTCCACCCGACTCTGTACTATGTTCTGACTCTGTTCGTCCACCCGACTCTGTTTTATGTTCTGACTGTTCGACCACCCGACTCTGTACTATGTTCTGACCCTGCTCTCCACCCGACTCTGTACTATGTTCTGACTCTGTTCGTCCACCCGACTCTGTACTATGTTCTGACCCTGCTCTCCACCCGACTCTGTACTATGTTCTGACTCTGTTCGTCCACCCGACTCTGTACTATGTTCTGACTCTGTTCGTCCACCCGACTCTGTACTATGTTCTGACTCTGTTCGTCCACCCGACTCTGTACTATGTTCTGACCCTGCTCTCCACCCGACTCTGTACTATGTTCTGACTCTGTTCGTCCACCCGACTCTGTACTATGTTCTGACCCTGCTCTCCACCCGACTCTGTACTATGTTCTGACTCTGTTCGTCCACCCGACTCTGTACTATGTTCTGACTCTGTTCGTCCACCCGACTCTGTACTATGTTCTGACCCTGCTCTCCACCCGACTCTGTTCTATGTTTTGACCCTGCTCTCCACCCGACTCTGTACTATGTTCTGACACTGTTCGTCCACCCGACTCTGTACTATGTTCTGACTCTGTTCGTCCACCCGACTCTGTACTATGTTCTGACTCTGTTCGTCCACCCGACTCTGTACTATGTTCTGACTCTGTTCGTCCATCCGACTCTGTACTATGTTCTGACTCTGTTCGTCCACCCGACTCTGTACTATGTTCTGACCCTGCTCTCCACCCGACTCTGTACTATGTTCTGACTCTGTTCGTCCACCCGACTCTATACTATGTTTTGACTGTTCGTCCACCCGACTCTGTACTATGTTCTGACTCTGTTCGTCCACCCAACTCTGTACTATGTTCTGACTCTGTTCGTCCACCCGACTCTGTACTATGTTCTGACTCTGTTCTATGTTCTGACTCTGTTCTATGTTCTGACTCTGTTCGTCCACCCGACTCTGTACTATGTTTTGACTGTTCGTCCACCCGACTCTGTACTATGTTCTGACTCTGTTCGTCCACCCGACTCTGTACTATGTTCTGACTCTGTTCGTCCACCCGACTCTGTACTATGTTCTGACTCTGTTCTATGTTCTGACTCTGTTCTATGTTCTGACTCTGTTCTATGTTCTGACTCTGTTCGTCCACCCGACTCTGTTCTATGTTCTGACTCTGTTCGTCCACCCGACTCTGTTCTATGTTCTGACTGTTCGTCCACCCGACTCTGTTCTATGTTCTGACTCTGTTCGTCCACCCGACTCTGTACTATGTTCTGACTCTGTTCTATGTTCTGACTCTGTTCTATGTTCTGACTCTGTTCGTCCACCCGACTCTGTACTATGTTTTGACTGTTCGTCCACCCGACTCTATACTATGTTCTGACTCTGTTCTATGTTCTGACTCTGTTCTATGTTCTGACTCTGTTCGTCCACCCGACTCTGTACTATGTTCTGACCCTGCTCTCCACCCGACTCTGTACTATGTTCTGGCCCTGCTCTCCACCCGACTCTGTACTATGTTCTGACCCTGCTCTCCACCCGACTCTGTACTATGTTCTGACTCTGTTCGTCCACCCGACTATGTACTATGTTCTGACTCTGTTCGTCCACCCGACTCTGTACTATGTTCTGACCCTGCTCTCCACCCGACTCTGTACTATGTTCTGACTCTGTTCGTCCACCCGGCTCTGTACTATGTTCTGACTCTGTTCGTCCACCCGACTCTGTACTATGTTCTGACTCTGTTCGTCCACCCGACTGTACTATGTTCTGACTCTGTTCATCCACCCGACTCTGTACTATGTTCTGACTCTGTTCATCCACCCAACTCTGTACTATGTTCTGACTCTGTTCGTCCACCCGACTCTGTACTATGTTCTGACTCTGTTCATCCACCCGACTCTGTACTATGTTCTGACTCTGTTCGTCCACCCGACTCTGTACTATGTTCTGACCCTGCTCTCCACCCGACTCTGTTCTATGTTCTGACTCTGTTCGTCCACCCGACTCTGTACTATGTCCTGACTCTGTTCGTCCACCCGACTCTGTACTATGTTCTGACTCTGTTCGTCCACCCGACTCTGTACTATGTTCTGACCCTGCTCTCCACCCGACTCTGTTCTATGTTCTGACTCTGTTCGTCCACCCGGCTCTGTACTATGTTCTGACTCTGTTCATCCACCCGACTCTGTACTATGTTCTGACTCTGTTCGTCCACCCGACTCTGTACTATGTTCTGACCCTGCTCTCCACCCGACTCTGTTCTATGTTCTGACTCTGTTCGTCCACCCGACTCTGTACTATGTCCTGACTCTGTTCGTCCACCCGACTCTGTTCTATGTTCTGACTCTGTTCATCCACCCGACTCTGTTCTATGTTCTGACTGTTCGTCCACCGACTCTGTACTATGTTCTGACCCTGCTCTCCACCGGACTCTGTACTATGTTCTGACCCTGCTCTCCACCCGACTCTGTACTATGTTCTGACTCTGTTCGTCCACCCGACTCTGTACTATGTTCTGACTCCGCTTTCCACCCGACTCTGTACTATGTTCTGACCCTGCTCTCCACCCGACTCTGTACTATGTTCTGACTCTGTTCATCCACCCGACTCTGGACTATGTTCTGACTCTGTTCGTCCACCCGACTCTGTACTATGTTCTGACTCTGTTCGTCCACCCGACTCTGTACTATGTTCTGACTCTGTTCTATGTTCTGACTCTGTTCTATGTTCTGACTCTGTTCGTCCACCCGACTCTGTACTATGTTCTGACTCTGTTCGTCCACCCGACTCTGTACTATGTTCTGACCCTGCTCTCCACCCGACTCTGTACTATGTTCTGACTCTGTTCATCCACCCGACTCTGTACTATGTTCTGACCCTGCTCTCCACCCGACTCTGTACTATGTTCTGACCCTGCTCTCCACCCGACTTTGTACTATGTTCTGACTCTGTTCATCCACCCGACTCTGTACTATGTTCTGACTCTGTTATATGTTCTGACTCTGTTCTATGTTCTGACTCTGTTCGTCCACCCGACTCTGTACTATGTTCTGACTCTGTTCTATGTTCTGACTCTGTTCTATGTTCTGACTCTGTTATATGTTCTGACTGTTCGTCCACCCGACTCTGTACTATGTTCTGACTCTGTTCTATGTTCTGACTCTGTTCGTCCACCCGACTCTGTACTATGTTCTGACTCTGTTCTATGTTCTGACTCTGTTCTATGTTCTGACTCTGTTCGTCCACCCGACTCTGTACTATGTTTTGACTCTGTTCTATGTTCTGACTCTGTTCTATGTTCTGACTCTGTTCGTCCACCCGACTCTGTACTATGTTCTGACTCTGTTCTATGTTCTGACTCTGTTCTATGTTCTGACTCTGTTCGTCCACCAGACTCTGTACTATGTTCTGACTCTGTTCGTCCACCCGACTCTGTACTATGTTCTGACCCTGCTCTCCACCCGACTCTGTACTATGTTCTGACTCTGTTCATCCACCCGACTCTGTACTATGTTCTGACCCTGCTCTCCACCCGACTCTGTACTATGTTCTGACTCTGTTCGTCCACCCGACTCTGTACTATGTTCTGACTGTTCATCCACCCGACTCTGTACTATGTTCTGACCCTGCTCTCCACCCGACTCTGTACTATGTTCTGACTCTGTTCGTCCACCCGACTCTGTACTATGTTCTGACTCTGTTCGTCCACCCGACTCTGCACTATGTTCTGACCCTGCTCTCCACCCGACTCTGTACTATGTTCTGACTCTGTTCATCCACCCGACTCTGTACTATGTTCTGACTTTGTTCGTCCACCCGACTTTGTACTATGTTCTGACTCTGTTCGTCCACCCGACTCTGTACTATGTTCTGACCCTGCTCTCCACCCGACTCTGTACTATGTTCTGACTCTGTTCGTCCACCCGACTCTGTACTATGTTCTGACTCTGTTCTATGTTCTGACTCTGTTCTATGTTCTGACTCTGTTCTATGTTCTGACTCTGTTCGTCCACCCGACTCTGTTCTATGTTCTGACTGTTCGTCCACCCGACTCTGTTATATGTTTTGACTCTGTTCGTCCACCCGACTCTGTACTATGTTTTGACTCTGTTCTATGTTCTGACTGTTCTATGTTCTGACTCTGTTCTATGTTCTGACTCTGTTCGTCCACCCGACTCTGTTCTATGTTCTGACTGTTCGTCCACCCGACTCTGTACTATGTTTTGACTGTTCGTCCACCCGACTCTGTACTATGTTCTGACTCTGTTCGTCCACCCGACTCTGTACTATGTTCTGACTCTGTTCGTCCACCCGACTCTGTACTATGTTCTGACTCTGTTCTATGTTCTGACTCTGTTCTATGTTCTGACTCTGTTCTATGTTCTGACTCTGTTCGTCCACCCGACTCTGTTCTATGTTCTGACTGTTCGTCCACCCGACTCTGTTCTATGTTCTGACTCTGTTCTATGTTCTGACTCTGTTCTATGTTCTGACCCTGCTCTCCACCCGACTCTGTACTATGTTCTGACTCTGTTCGTCCACCCGACTCTGTTCTATGTTCTGACTGTTCGTCCACCCGACTCTGTACTATGTTCTGACTCTGTTCATCCACCCGACTCTGTACTATGTTCTGACTCTGTTCATCCACCCGACTCTGTACTATGTTCTGACTCTGTTCGTCCACCCGACTCTGTTCTATGTTCTGACTCTGTTCGTCCACCCGACTCTGTACTATGTCCTGACTCTGTTCGTCCACCCGACTCTGTTCTATGTTCTGACTGTTCATCCACCCGACTCTGTACTATGTTCTGACTCTGTTCATCCACCCGACTCTGTACTATGTTCTGACTGTTCGTCCACCGACTCTGTACTATGTTCTGACCCTGCTCTCCACCCGACTCTGTACTATGTTCTGACCCTGCTCTCCACCCGACTCTGTACTATGTTCTGACTCTGTTCATCCACCCGACTCTGTACTATGTTCTGACTCTGTGCGTCCACCCGACTCTGTACTATGTTCTGACTCTGTTCGTCCACCCGACTCTGTACTATGTTCTGACTCTGTTCTATGTTCTGACTCTGTTCTATGTTCTGACTCTGTTCTATGTTCTGACTCTGTTCGTCCACCCGACTTTGTTCTATGTTTTGACTGTTCGTCCACCCGACTCTGTTCTATGTTCTGACTCTATTCTATGTTCTGACTCTGTTCGTCCACCCGACTCTGTTCTATGTTCTGACTGTTCATCCACCCGACTCTGTACTATGTTCTGACTCTGTTCATCCACCCGACTCTGTACTATGTTCTGACTCTGTTCATCCACCCGACTCTGTACTATGTTCTGACTCTGTTCGTCCACCCGACTCTGTTCTATGTTCTGACTCTGTTCGTCCACCCGACTCTGTACTATGTCCTGACTCTGTTCGTCCACCCGACTCTGTTCTATGTTCTGACTGTTCATCCACCCGACTCTGTTCTATGTTCTGACTGTTCATCCACCCGACTCTGTACTATGTTCTGACTCTGTTCATCCACCCGACTCTGTACTATGTTCTGACTCTGTTCATCCACCCGACTCTGTACTATGTTCTGACTCTTCGTCCACCCGACTCTGTACTATGTTCTGACCCTGCTCTCCACCCGACTCTGTACTATGTTCTGACCCTGCTCTCCACCCGACTCTGTACTATGTTCTGACTCTGTTCATCCACCCGACTCTGTACTATGTTCTGACTCTTCGTCCACCCGACTCTGTACTATGTTCTGACCCTGCTCTCCACCCGACTCTGTACTATGTTCTGACCCTGCTCTCCACCCGACTCTGTACTATGTTCTGACTCTGTTCATCCACCCGACTCTGTACTATGTTCTGACTCTGTTCGTCCACCCGACTCTGTACTATGTTCTGACTCTGTTCGTCCACCCGACTCTGTACTATGTTCTGACTCTGTTCTATGTTCTGACTCTGTTCTATGTTCTGACTCTGTTCGTCCACCCGACTCTGTACTATGTTCTGACTCTTCGTCCACCCGACTCTGTACTATGTTCTGACCCTGCTCTCCACCCGACTCTGTACTATGTTCTGACTCTGTTCATCCACCCGACTCTGTACTATGTTCTGACCCTGCTCTCCACCCGACTCTGTACTATGTTCTGACTCTGTTCGTCCACCCGACTCTGTACTATGTTCTGACTCTGTTCGTCCACCCGACTCTGTACTATGTTCTGACCCTGCTCTGCACCCGACTCTGTACTATGTTCTGACTCTGTTCATCTACCCGACTCTGTACTATGTTCTGACTCTGTTCATCCACCCGACTCTGTACTATGTTCTGACTTTGTTCGTCCACCCGACTTTGTACTATGTTCTGACTCTGTTCGTCCACCCGACTCTGTACTATGTTCTGACTCTGTTCTATGTTCTGACTCTGTTCTATGTTCTGACTCTGTTCGTCCACCCGACTCTGTACTATGTTCTGACTCTGTTCTATGTTCTGACTCTGTTCTATGTTCTGACTCTGTTCGTCCACCCGACTCTGTACTATGTTCTGACTCTGTTCTATGTTCTGACTCTGTTCGTCCACCCGACTCTGTACTATGTTCTGACTCTGTTCTATGTTTTGACTCTGTTCTATGTTCTGACTCTGTTCTATGTTCTGACTCTGTTCGTCCACCCGACTCTGTACTATGTTCTGACTCTGTTCTATGTTCTGACTCTGTTCGTCCACCCGACTCTGTACTATGTTCTGACTCTGTTCGTCCACCCGACTCTGTGCTATGTTCTGACCCTGCTCTCCACCCGACTCTGTACTATGTTCTGACTCTGTTCATCCACCCGACTCTGTACTATGTTCTGACCCTGCTCTCCACCCGACTCTGTACTATGTTCTGACTCTGTTCGTCCACCCGACTCTGTACTATGTTCTGACCCTGCTCTCCACCCGACTCTGTACTATGTTCTGACTCTGTTCATCCACCCGACTCTGTACTATGTTCTGACTCTGTTCATCCACCCGACTCTGTACTATGTTCTGACTTTGTTCGTCCACCCGACTTTGTACTATGTTCTGACTCTGTTCGTCCACCTGACTCTGTACTATGTTCTGACCCTGCTCTCCACCCGACTCTGTACTATGTTCTGACTCTGTTCGTCCACCCGACTCTGTACTATGTTCTGACTCTGTTCTATGTTCTGACTCTGTTCTATGTTTTGACTCTGTTCATCCACCCGACTCTGTTCTATGTTCTGACTCTGTTCTATGTTCTGACTCTGTTCTATGTTTTGACTCTGTTCGTCCACCCGACTCTGTTCTATGTTCTGACTCTGTTCTATGTTTTGACTCTGTTCGTCCACCCGACTCTGTACTATGTTCTGACTCTGTTCTATGTTCTGACTCTGCTCTATGTTCTGACTCTGTTCGTCCACCCGACTCTGTACTATGTTCTGACTCTGTTCTATGTTCTGACTCTGTTCTATGTTTTGACTCTGTTCTATGTTCTGACTCTGTTCTATGTTTTGACTCTGTTCTATGTTCTGACTCTGTTCGTCCACCCGACTCTGTTCTATGTTCTGACTCTGTTCGTCCACCCGACTCTGTACTATGTTCTGACTGTTCGTCCACCCGACTCTGTACTATGTTCTGACTCTGTTCGTCCACCCGACTCTGTACTATGTTCTGACTCTGTTCGTCCACCCGACTCTGTACTATGTTCTGACTGTTCGTCCACCCGACTCTGTACTATGTTTTGACTGTTCGTCCACCCGACTCTGTACTATGTTCTGACTGTTCGTCCACCCGACTCTGTACTATGTTCTGACTCTGTTCGTCCACCCGACTCTGTACTATGTTCTGACTCTGTTCTATGTTCTGACTCTGTTCTATGTTCTGACTCTGTTCGTCCACCCGACTCTGTTCTATGTTCTGACTGTTCGTCCACCCGACTCTGTACTATGTTCTGACTCTGTTCATCCACCCGACTCTGTACTATGTTCTGACTCTGTTCATCCACCCGACTCTGTACTATGTTCTGACTCTGTTCGTCCACCCGACTCTGTTCTATGTTCTGACTCTGTTCGTCCACCCGACTCTGTACTATGTCCTGACTCTGTTCGTCCACCCGACTCTGTTCTATGTTCTGACTGTTCATCCACCCGACTCTGTTCTATGTTCTGACTCTGTTCGTCCACCCGACTCTGTACTATGTTCTGACCCTGCTCTCCACCCGACTCTGTACTATGTTCTGACTCTGTTCATCCACCCGACTCTGTTCTATGTTCTGACTGTTCGTCCACCGACTCTGTACTATGTTCTGACCCTGCTCTCCACCCGACTCTGTACTATGTTCCGACCCTGCTCTCCACCCGACTCTGTACTATGTTCTGACTGTTCGTCCACCCGACTCTGTACTATGTTCTGACTCTGTGCATCCACCCGACTCTGTACTATGTTCTGACCCTGCTCTCCACCCGACTCTGTACTATGTTCTGACTCTGTTCGTCCACCCGACTCTGTACTATGTTCTGACTCTGTTCGTCCACCCGACTCTGTACTATGTTCTGACCCTGCTCTCCACCCGACTCTGTACTATGTTCTGACTCTGTTCATCCACCCGACTCTGTACTATGTTCTGACTCTGTTCATCCACCCGACTCTGTACTATGTTCTGACTTTGTTCGTCCACCCGACTTTGTACTATGTTCTGACTCTGTTCGTCCACCCGACTCTGTACTGTGTTCTGACTCTGTTCGTCCACCCGACTCTGTACTATGTTCTGACTCTGTTCATCCACCCGACTCTGTACTATGTTCTGACTCTGTTCGTCCACCCGACTCTGTACTATGTTCTGACTCTGTTCGTCCACCCGACTCTGTGCTATGTTCTGACTCTGTTCTATGTTCTGACTCTGTTCTATGTTCTGACTCTGTTCGTCCACCCGACTCTGTACTATGTTCTGACTCTTCGTCCACCCGACTCTGTACTATGTTCTGACCCTGCTCTCCACCCGACTCTGTACTATGTTCTGACTCTGTTCGTCCACCCGACTCTGTACTATGTTCTGACCCTGCTCTCCACCCGACTCTGTACCATGTTCTGACTCTGTTCGTCCACCCGACTCTGTACTATGTTCTGACTCTGTTCGTCCACCCGACTCTGTACTATGTTCTGACCCTGCTCTCCACCCGACTCTGTACTATGTTCTGACTCTGTTCATCCACCCGACTCTGTACTATGTTCTGACTCTGTTCATCCACCCGACTCTGTACTATGTTCTGACTTTGTTCGTCCACCCGACTCTGTACTATGTTCTGACTCTGTTCGTCCACCCGACTCTGTTCTATGTTCTGACTCTTTTCGTCCACCCGACTTTGTACTATGTTCTGACTCTGTTCGTCCACCCGACTCTGTACTATGTTCTGACCCTGCTCTCCACCCGACTTTGTGCTATGTTCTGACTCTGTTCGTCCACCTGACTCTGTACTATGTTCTGACTCTGTTCGTCCACCCGACTTTGTACTATGTTCTGACTGTTCGTCCACCCGACTTTGTACTATGTTCTGACTGTTCATCCACCCGACTCTGTACTATGTTCTGACCCTGCTCTCCACCCGACTCTGTACTATGTTCTGACCCTGCTCTCCACCCGACTCTGTACTATGTTCTGACTCTGTTCGTCCACCCGACTCTGTACTATGTTCTGACTCTGTTCGTCCACCCGACTCTGTACTATGTTCTGACTCTGTTCATCCACCCGACTCTGTACTATGTTCTGACCCTGCTCTCCACCCGACTCTGTACTATGTTCTGACCCTGCTCTCCACCCGACTCTGTACTATGTTCTGACTCTGTTCGTCCACCCGACTCTGTACTATGTTCTGACTCTGTTCGTCCACCCGACTCTGTACTATGTTCTGACTCTGTTCGTCCACCCGACTATGTACTATGTTCTGACTCTGTTCGTCCACCCGACTCTGTACTATGTTCTGACCCTGCTCTCCACCCAACTCTGTTCTATGTTCTGACTCTGTTTGTCCACCCGACTCTGTTCTATGTTCTGACTCTGTTTGTCCCACAACCCGGTGAATTCAAGGAGAAAGCGGCACCGCCTGACCGGCCAACCGAATCTGAGTTGGAGGAGGGAGAGCTCGCTGCGGACCGTGACCGCTCGCGGGACGATTTGCCTGCTGGCCACGTGCCTCTGGATGGGTCAGGTACGAACGGCACTACGAACCTCGCATGTCCATGGAAGAAAACCAGGTGTAGCTTTTTGCCACATGAGTGAGAGAGATTTGCGCGTTAGCCGCGGTTATTGTACAACATATTAACAAAGTTTTATATTTGTAATTAGCATCTGAAAAATAATAACCGATGCATATTTGTCATTTAAGTTTGTTTTTATTGTGGTATGCTGTTTGGAATTATTGTGGTTAATGCTTTAGGTATTGATGACACTAGAATTGTCCGGCTTCCAATCTGCCATCTCAAAACGTCTGCATAATTTTGGATGTGGTAGCTGCACTGACTTTTCTTCATGCCGTTGTCCCTGGCAGGTGACGGCGGCGAATCACTAATGGCGCGTGTTAAGAGCGAAGAACACCGGGACCAACTGGAGATAGTGTCCGGCTACCGTCACTTCATCCAGCCCGGCTTCTGTCTGGCCTTCCTGCAACTGCTGCCCTGCTGCTGTCACCCAGAGAGCAGCGCGCACAAGGTCAGCCACTGGAGCTGGATGCTGCTTCTATACTGTGTAGGTGTACGTACAGCATGCACGGGGCGTTGTGGTTGCACCGGGTGTAATACGAACAAACTCCACGCTGGTCGCTGCCCGCTGGTGTTGGCTTGGCTGTGGCGTGGTGTGGTGTGGTGTGGTGTGGTGTGGTGTGGTGTGGTGTGGTGTGGTGTGGTGTGGTGTGGTGTGGTGTGGTGTGGTGTGGTGTGGTGTGGTGTGGTGTGGTGTGGTGTGGTGTGGTGTGGTGTGGTGTGGTGTGGTGTGGTGTGGTGTGGTGTGGTGTGGTGTGGCGTGGCGTGGTGTGGTGTGGTGTGGCGTGGCTGTGGCGTGGCGTGGCGTGGCGTGGCGTGGCGTGGCGTGGTGTGGCGTTCGGGGTTGTGGTGTTGTGTTTGGTGTTGGGTTTTGGGTGTTGCTTCGAGCCAACGCTCTCTTATTTCGCGCACGCTCAGCATTGGATGCATGGTTTTATGTCGCATCCTCTTTCCTCGACATCGTTTTATTCACGACACATGGTTCGTAAAACATTCAACACATTTTTAACGAATAATTTATCGTTTTGATTATGAAAATCGTCCAAATTCACGTTGACGAAGCGTTATGCCCTAGCTTCTGGTTCGGCTTGTGCCAGCTGACCGGACGTGCTGCTCTATTAATCCTCGCCCTACGGCAGCTTGTTTCACCTTCGCCCTACGGGGGGGGGGGGACTGACAGGCCCCCTGTTAACTTCCAAACCAAGCAACTTAGAGCAATGCAGTAAGAACCAGCATGTTGCCTGTCATGAGAGGAATCTAACAGTATGCGATTTTTAGGTTTCAGGTCAACGGGTGACATTCCAGGTCAAGTGAATGACCTCGGATTTACCACGTCCAGAACAGCGATTTCGCTCTTCAGAAACCTCAAAATGAGAAATTGATAAATGTAAATAAAAATGGATGTTCCTAGACCAGTTTTGGCTCAGAAATACAGAAAAGTAATTATTTGTTCGTATCTTGTCAAAAAAAAGTAAAGAAAGGTTGTTTTAACAAATGACGTCATCAGTTTCTTACACTTAGGGAGCCGTCACTCAGTCAAAAATGAAGGTATTGCTTTGAAATTTGGTATGGGAATTGTCCATACTCAGTTCTCTCACATATATTCCGGTTTTTCTAAAATCTTTGAAAGTTTGATTTTGTAGGGATTTAAAAAAAGTTTTTATTTTTATTTTAGGGATCAAAAACCCAAAATTGTGAAAATCCGAGATTACCATTTTAAAGAGAATGCCATTTTGTATCTTTGGTGAAATGCGTTTGCAATTTCCTTTAAAACGCTGTTTTCTACCATTTTTCAAATATTTATCGTTTTTCCATCAACATGACGTCATGAAAACATGATTATCTCCCAAACTATTCAACCAATTTCAATTAAATTTTTACAGCTTACGTATAATTGTTCTAAACTCAGCTACCGAAAATTTCAGTAAGATGCACCGCATGTGTAAAAAGTTATTCAATAAAAACTTCAGGGGGGGGCCTGTCAGCCCCCCCCCCCCCCGTAGGGCGAGGGTTAAAGCACTATGCAGTGCAGCCCTGTGCCTGGTCTCCTACTCGTCTTTGCTGGTGCGTGCTTGCATCCTTTATGTCTGCAGTGTGTTGTGTGGGTCTGGTATGTATGTACGGCTGGTGCCGGGTGGGTTCTGCTGATCGTCTGCGCGTACATGGCTGTGGTGCCGCTGCTCCTCGCATGTCTCTGTATGTCTGCAGTGTGTTGTGTGGGTCTGGTATGTATGTACGGCTGGTGCCGGGTGGGTTCTGCTGATCGTCCGCACGTACATGGCTGTGGTGCCGCTGCTCCTCGCATGTCTCTGTATGTCTGCAGTGTGTTGTGTGGGTCTGGTATGTATGTACGGCTGGTGCCGGGTGGGTTCTGCTGATCGTCCGCACGTACATGGCTGTGGTGCCGCTGCTCCTCGCATGTCTCTGTATGTCTGCAGTGTGTTGTGTGGGTCTGGTATGTATGTACGGCTGGTGCCGGGTGGGTTCTGCTGATCGTCCGCACGTACATGGCTGTGGTGCCGCTGCTCCTCGCATGTCTCTCCTCTCCGTGTGCCTGTCTGGCCTGCATGTGACCGGTGCTTGCCGCCCGGCCCGCGTCTCTGTGCCACCCTCCAGCTGCCCTCGGTGCGTCTGCTGCGCGTCTGTCTGCGCCGGATGGCGGCCGGCGGCCAGCATTGGGCTGCCCTACAGCTGGTGCGCGCCGCCTCTCACCGGTCCCAGCACGAGCCGGGCCCGCTGCTCACTGCTGGTCAGTGGGTAACCCGACCCTGTCCCCCTGCACGGTACAGTAACCACTGTCCTGTCCTGTCCTCTGATCAGTGGGTAACCCGACCCTGTCCCCTGCACGGTACGGTAACCATGGTGGGTAACCCACCCTGTCCCTGCCCTCGGCGGTTGGAACTGGATCGGGTTTACAACTGAGTAGAACAGAGCAGTGCCATGTTATTTCCACTTGTGGAAAGCATGACAAGATCACACATAGCATGTATGTACCGTGATTACTGACACAGCCTTCTGCACAGATATCAGATGAAACTTACCTCGGTGTCTTTCTTAAAGGACATCCTCGTGTCGGAGCGCGTCGCGCCACCGATGCACTGTGATGCTATCGGCGTCCAGAACTGGCCTAAACCTCAAATTTGACTGATTGGAAACAGGTTAAACCTATTATTTTCCGAAAGAGGGATACTTGGAGCATTTGAAAACACTTGTTAGAGCTATCTTTCTCACAGCATAGCTGCTATACAAATCCTGAAAGTCGAGGCGCTCTGTATGCCGCCTCATGACGCCGGCGCTGCGAAAAAGTGCATATGATTCGAAATGACGTCTACTAATTGTTTTAATAAAAATGCCGTAATGCATGTATGTCTTGACACTCATTGGGATGTGCCAAGTCTGATCGCCACCGGAAACCATCGTAGCTAGTGTTTTAGGCATGCTATTTTACATTATGTAAACATATTTTGGCAGCATTATTTACATGCAACATAGGATGGTTATTTAACTTTACAAAAATTTTCATAACCAGCACCCACTAGCGGAAGATTGCATGAGCACCGTGAACATGTTCTCGATTCGCCTGTGAACAAATTAGCTGGCAGACAGTGTGCAAACCGACGTTATGGCTGTTTTACTGGCATGTTTTCGTGTCCGGATCTGGGGGTGGGGATGGGGGTGGGGATGGGGGCAGATGCTGCTGCCTCCTGGTTATCTTCCGAACCAATCACCGCAGCGAGACGTGCAAGGCGGCACTCGGAAGCTCTCAATGCGATGCATCTGCAGCCTACGCGGAATTGTCAAAATAAGGTCACATGTCAGGTCACGGTCAGGTCAAAGGTCCAAATCGAGGCATTTGAATTGATGGACAATACTTTCCATTCAAAGCCTTAGATTGCGACTATTATCGCACAAAGTGCTCTCAAAGATATAATACATCTCTTGCATAGGCGAAAGTGAAATTGTAAGCAAAGGTGAAGGTCAAGGTCAGGTGACAAAAGGTCACCATTGGAAAGAAGTCTACGAAAGTCATGCGACACATGTTTTATGGGTTATTTTACACGTAAATTTCGATAGTAGTAGCCATTTTCACAACCTGACCCCATATCATGGCCCTTAGGTGAAGTTAAGGTCAAGGTCAGGTGATGAGTTCACAATTTGAAATTGATTGATATTTTTTAATAAAGGCGTGTTTCTAGACCAGTTTTGTCTCAGAAATACAGAGGTGGCATTTATGTGTCTATCTGGTCACAAAAAAACAAAATAAAACGCAACTTCAATATGCATGCTTTTGAATATATAGAAAATTGTGATTTTGTGGATTTTTTTCTTCTTAAAAAAACAATTTATTTTTATTTGTAGGTGTAAAAAATAACATTTCATTATAATCATCTTATGTCTGAATGAAGGGCTGGAAATAGAGTGAAACTAATGCTATTTTCGGAATCGGCGCCTAGAATCTGTCTTAGAACTACTCAATAACGCAAAAGGCAATCTCAGATCAATGACCTCGGTTGACCTGAAAAGGGTCATGACGTCAGCTTAGATCATGTATCAATCAGCTCATCTCAGCTTGTATCATGTTTCCACGTCCTATTTCGTCCAGCCATAGTCCTAGGAGGCGAATTAGCAAGCCAGCTGCTTACTGCATGCTCCTCAGCATGATATAACCTTGTGTCATGACGTCATCAGGTCAATGACCTGACCTGACCTGGCATACACTGACAATTTTTGGGCTACCCTCATTCATTGCCTTCATTTGAGCACAAAATTATCCTTCTATCTCAATTAGTTTTCGAGCTAGAGGTTATGTCCAGTTTTGACCTCCAGTCGCATCACTGTGCGATATGCCTGATGACGACTGACCGCGGCTCTGTGTGTCGCCCTGAGAACAGATTGTTTGGCTCCGCTGTATGACGTGGTGGTCCAGGCCTGTGTGCGGGCTCGTGAACCTGCTGCCGCTCTACGTCTGACCGAAGACCTGCGTCTCACCGGCATCCGCAGCGCCGACCTCTTCCACAACATCATCCAGGCACAGGTAGGTGTCGTCAGGGAAGGCGTTAAATGCGTCAACTAACCGCACGGCTAGAGTAGTTGGCAGTTGGTCAACTGACTGTAATTTACACTGCTGTTTTATGCTTGCTTACGTTGAGTAGTCGACTTGAGTGTCACGCTCTGCGTCTTTGACTGAAGGAGTACTAGCGGCGCTTACTCGTCGCATATAGGATACAGCTGACTGAGGAAACAAATCAGATTTGATAGCATTGCCATTCGACGCTTATTTTAAGAAACTCAAGTATTAGTACTTAAAAAATATCGTCAGCGTCTTACTTATGTCCGACACTGTTGTGTTTGTAATGCAGAGAAGCACTATCGGGCGCGTGGTCCGACACTGCAGAGAAGCACTATCGGGCGCGTGTTCCGACATTGCAGAGAAGCACTATCGGGCGCGTGTTCCGACACTGCAGACCCCGGCTCCGTCTCTGGCGGCCCCTCCGTCCGAGCTGGTATTAGCTCTACTGACCTGACCTAACCTAACCTCTACCTAACCCAACCACTGTCTTGGTGTCTTGTTTTGTTGCTGCAGGCCCCGGCTCCGTCTCTGGCGGCCCCTCCGTCCGAGCTGGTATTAGCTCTACTGACCTGACCTAACCTAACCTCTACCTAACCCAACCACTGTCTTGGTGTCTTGTTTTGTTGCTGCAGGCCCCGGCTCCGTCTCTGGCGGCCCCTCCGTCCGAGCTGGTATTAGCTCTACTGACCTGACCTAACCTAACCTCTACCTAACCCAACCACTGTCTTGGTGTCTTGTTTTGTTGCTGCAGGCCCCGGCTCCGTCTCTGGCGGCCCCTCCGTCCGAGCTGGTATTAGCTCTACTAACCTGACCTAACCTAACCTCTACCTAACCCAACCACTGTCTTGGTGTCTTGTTTTGTTGCTGCAGGCCCCGGCTCCGTCTCTGGCGGCCCCTCCGTCCGAGCTGGTATTAGCTCTACTGACCTAACCTAACCTCTACCTAACCAAACCACTGTCTTGGTGTCTTGTTTTGTTGCTGCAGGTGCCGGCTCCGTATCTAGCGGCCCCTCTGTTGGAGCTGGTGTCTGCCCTGCTGGCTGGGCCGGTCCAGCTCTGTCCCACCACCTGGCGAGTGCTGCTCCAGCTGTGCGCCCAGTCTGACGCCGCCCAACCCACGTGGGAAACACTCGCCAATATGATGGAGGTGGGTCTCGCCACACATACTCATACACCGACATCCGAATACTATGCAGACGCTCAATGCCTACTGCAACTGCTGACGCCGTCGTCTCGCTTCTTTGTTTTCGGTGGTGTTATTTCATTTTGATACGCAGAGCTGTAGACTACAGGCTATTTAGATGTACACGACAGTGGTATTGAGAATCGATTTATAAGAACGCAACATTTTCAGTTTTGTTTCTGGTAATACCTTTTGAATTACTGAAAAGAGATCCGGGATGAAAGAACTTTACCCCTACCATCAGGCCGACGGCCGTGCACGCCTGTCTGACGCGTGTCCTGTCCCGTGTCCCGTCAGCTGAATGTGGCCCCTCCGCCCCGCCTGCTGGAGCGGGCCCTGCAGTTGGCACAACACAGCCGGGAGCTGCTGGGGAGGAGCGGCTGGCTGGTGGCCAGACACCTGGACCTGCTGGCTGCTGTCCGGCCGCACGTCAGGTGGGTGATATGCACAGTCGGTCTCAATGATCTTCCCTTGCCACCACGTGGCGCTACGGTCGCGATAGGCACAAAAAGGTGGTTTCCCACCGTAGGTTGGTACCCATTGTGGCTGTCTGGCAGGTGCGTGACCTGGGGAGGGAGGGAGGGAGGGAGGGAGGGAGGGAGGGAGGGAGGGAGGGAGGGAGGGAGGGAGGGAGGGAGGGAGGGAGGGAGGGAGGGAGGGAGGGAGGGAGGGAGGGAGGGAGGGAGGGAGGGAGGGAGGGAGGGAGGGAGGGAGGGACGTTGTCGGAATGGAATGCGCCGCGACCCGGGTGGTGGTCAGAGCAGTCTGTCTCGAGGGTCAAGAGGTCGCCTGTCCTGAGCTGGCAGAGATACAATATTGGAGACTGAATAACAGTGTTCATCAGATCGGCCCAAATAGCTCAGTCGGTAGAGCTGTCTACTCCTAGCGTTTTCGTAGATTGGTCGTGGGTTCGAACCGCGCTGGCACCGGGCGCTTTTACGTGTATTTCTTTCTTAATCATGCCACGTGTCTTGTGCAATGCAGAACCCCAAAATTGCGAATGCAAACGTCCGCCTGATGATTCTACACGAGAGAAGAAAAACAGACGAATGCAGTGGGTCTCGCACTGATATGTTCGCATCACGCCGCTCCGTCCTTCACGCTCCACAGACACACCCGGGCGGGTTTATATCCATTAAGTTAGCGACGATATCTGCGACGACAGTATTTAAAACCTTAGGTCTATGAAGCATCGCCAGGTGTGTAGCTGATAGAGCATCTGACTGGCTACGTGTTTAAATTTGACCTTGACCTTGAGATCAGGTCAAAATATCGAAACAATATTTTTTGGCGCAATGCAAATTTCTCAATCGTCGCAAGCGACAAGACGGATAGCCATTTCCGAGACGACATCTGTGACGACAGTATCGGTCAACTTGAGATACAAATATTCGTCTTAAAGTATAGCTCGTGCAGTGTTCTATCAATTGCACACTTAGCGATGCTTCGCAGACCTATGGTTTTCTTAAAACTGGTCATCACAGACATCGTCGCTAACTTGACATTCTAGGTCTGCGTATATTTCCAACCACGGTCCGCCACACAGCCTCGCCACACACGCGCATTGTAATTCCCCGATCGGCCTGTGTGGGTCAGACCAGGACGGAGCGGTGCAGATTCCGCCAAGTATCGGCCGGCACCGGGCGAGCTGTCAAACCGGTCCGGCCTCGCCTCGGTGTGGGATTCAGCCAGCTATCGTTTTGCCTACCGTGGGAGACCCAGAGCTGGGGAAGATCATTATGAGACCGACTGTACACACGCTGTCCGGCCGCACGCCAGGTGGGTGATACACACACGCTGCACATTGGACACAGTGAACAGTAGAGTACAGCACACTGCACACTGCATAGGGCATCCCTCACCTGGACGCTGTAAAGCGTCAAAGGCACGCGGCGCACCACACCGCACATACGCACACCAACACACAAACACACAAACACACACTAAACACATTTCACGGACCTCACATACAACGTTCCAAATTGAGATATTCAGCTTGTTATCGGTTTTGTTTTTTACCGCGTGTACTGTGTTCTATTGACATGTGTGGGGATCTGGGACGGCGGTGCCGAGTGACCTGAACATGGTGTGTCTACGCAGGGAGTGCTACATCTCACAGCTGAGGTGCCAGGGCCTGACCCCGCTGGCAGAAAACATAACGAAGCAGCTGTCAGCCGGAGACCCGCTGCCGGTCCCCGGGCCCAGTGGGCAGCTGTGCAGCCACTCTATCTCCGACCAACCGGCCAGGCACCTACAACCTCTGCTAGACTACCCCCCGATGCAAGAGGGAGTGCTAGTGGCCATACCGCAGCGGACCTTGTCGACGATGACCCATCCCGATTCGCCCCAGTTCTCGCCAGCGGAGTCGGAGTCGAGGTTCTCTACGACTGATTCTGGGACGCCTCGGTCGCCGCTGTCCAACCTGGAGCAGTCGGAGAGCAACGTGGAGCTACCTCAGCCTTCCATTGGTGATCTGAAGCTGTTCCAGCGCTCTCCGGTTAATATCAAGTCAGAGTCATCTTGGGCCAATCAAGAGTCACCTCAGTTCTCTTCAGACAATCCGGAGGCAACGTGGGTGGCCAATCAAAAGCCACTCGATTGCTTAATGACTGATATGGAACAAGACGAGCACGCATCATTCCACTCAGAGCCGGGTCTGCCACTGTCACGGGAGCTGGCGGCGACCGACTCATCTCGACCCGGCTCGGTACTAATCCTGCCACGGCGTCGGCTCCACTTCGGGTTCGAGCCGCCACCGAAGGCGGCTGGCGCGTCGGCACCTGGTGAGCCGGAGCGAGTCGGGAGCGAGCCGGCGCCGGACGAGCGGCAGCTGCAAAGCGTTCGTCGCAGACTGGAGAGGTTCGTCGCGCAGCCGACGGCTGTGGCAGAGGAGGCGGCGGCGGCGGCGGCACCTTCGTCCGTCACCAGACTGGCTGACGAGCTGAGGGAGGCGGCAGCGGCCGACACGCCGGCGGTGCGGGCTGCGGCGCTGGCTGCGGTGCTGGCCGAGCTCACCGCCGTCCCAGATGAGACGGCTGCCCTGTTCCAGCGGATGTGCGCTGACCTGGCAGGTGAGTACTGCTAGCGGTCCGCTGAGCGCGCTGGCTTGACGCGGCAAACATTGGTCAGCTGGTTTAAGCTGGATGTTTGTTCTGTTGTTGCTGAATGCTCTGCCTCAGCAGGGTTGCCTTGCGTAATGTCTGGTTGCTGAACATTTTGAGGCTGTTGCTTCTCGTCGGCTCATTTCGTGCAGTACAAGTGTTTTGCATTTTGATGTTGCCGTTGATGAAGGTGGTTTTCGTGTTTGGGTAAATATTTGCATGTTGTCTGTCATTACCCGACTGCTTACACGTCTATCGGTTTGTTTGGCTGCTCTTCTATCAGCTATCCTGTGATGTATCTCATGTTAGTCCCGTCCCGTCCCGTCCCGTCCCGTCCCGTCCCGTCCCGTCCCGTCCCGTCCCGTCCCGTCCCGTCCCGTCCCGTCCCGTCCCGTCCCGTCCCGTCCCGTCCCGTCCCGCCCCGTACGGTACCATTCTATTCCTGCTGGCGGTGCCTTACTGCCTCCTCATGGTATGCTATCTGATCTGTACGCGGTGTTTCGTCTCTGCCCGCCAGCCGGCGGCCTGCTGCCCGTACCTGAGCTGCGCGCCGTCCACGCCCTCGGTGCCAGTGTGCTGCTGCTCGCGCGGGCAGCCGCCGCCTGGATGGACGCGTACCGGGTGGCCGGCACCCTGCTGTCCTGCCGCGTCAACCTGAACGCCGCCGTGCTGGTCAGTGATGTGACGTCACTGGGTGACTGGAGACAAGCAGCGGTACTGGGTGACGGCCGTGACCAACTGAAGTTTGAGCAGTTGGAGAGAGACTTCGTTTCCTTTTATGTTGCACTGCGGCTACTAATGGTTTGTTTTTAGCTGTAAAAAGGCTGAACATGCGGATGCAATTTATAATGCATTTGTGTAGCTCATGCCTGTGAACACTTTGAAGAAATCATGCAGTTTGCTTTGCGTACAACACCAACCAAAAGTTAACAACCAAACCAAACGTGTCTGACCGGCTTTCCCGTGTCTGCCCGGACTCTGCGCTCACAGCCAGCGGGCTCGGAGCACTGCTCGCCGTTCGAGCTGCGCGTCGCCGTACTGGAGGCGTTCCTGCACTCGGGTCACGTCAACGACGCGTACCGGTTCGCCCGCGGTGAGTTGATCGCGCCGAGGATCAGTCCTTCACGGTAGCTTAACTGCTCTGACGTGATGCCGCCACTCTCGTTTGTGTTTGTGTTCAGGCCAGTCTCGGCTCGGTCAGTGCTGTGTTGGGATCTCTAATCTGCACTACTTCCCCGTCACATGTGCCAGCACTGTGCACTCGGTAAGACCATGACCTTGAACACCATGACCATTTACAGACCATGGCTCTAAACACGGCTGTGTACAGACCATGGTTCGAGGCACCGATGTTAGTTGGTGACACTACCCTCCGCTGTGTACAGACCAGGACTTCCTGCCGACGCAGAGCGAGTCCCGTCTGTCTGCCGTAGTCCCTCTGCTGGGACTGCTGCAGAGCCGCCTGGCGGTCGACGGCCCGCTGCCGGCAGCCGTCCACCTCCTCGAGTGGCTGGCGGCGAAGGCGAAACTGCACAAGCACCAGCTCGGACCCAAGTACCGGCTGCTCATTGGTGAGTAATGAGACGGGCGGGACTGCATTGACACAATTTCGGAGACGGATTTGGAAGCTGTAGTTTGTATTGTGCTATCATGGATAACATAAGTATGAATAGGCAATAGGCATCATACGCGATTTAGCGACCACGGAGTGGTACTAGCTGTCGTTTTGTAGTACGAGAAACGGCCGACTACGGGGACGTTCCTACATATATGGGCACAAATTACCTGAGCCCTGTTCACGGTACCTGCGACCACTGCGACCACTGCGACCAGCTACGATCAGTGGGGAAGGGTGTGACGTCATATCTCTGCGACCGCTGCGTCTGTGAAATCGCAGCCGCAGCGGTCGCAGAGTACGGATGGCATGAAAATTGGCGCACTGCGGCATTTACAAGCTCGTCTGCAAGTGGCCGCCGGTCCTTTGTTGCAACTTTGTTGTAAGGAGGGAGTTGATTAACTGAAGCTGAACATGGAGTAGCCAGTAGATAAGTCCTTGGTTATGACAGATATCCACCGGTCGCAGAGGTGTTTACGACACCAGAATCTTCGTGACGTCACACCCCAGGGGTGGAGCTTAAACTGGACGCAGCGGTCGCAGTGGTCGCAGGTACCGTGAACAGGGTTCAGGCATGATGTCCATCGGTGGAACCAACATGTCATAAGTGCTTGTGAAAGCTTCTCGAATGCATTTAAACTTAATTTGGTTAATCCAACAATCACAGGAAGGCGAGCAACCATGCGACGGGGCGGCCGTCTGAGCGTTGCGGCCGACCACGGGGCGGGCGGTATGCTAGCTGTCGTTTTGTAGTACACGGGAAACAGCAGCGGCTGCGCGTGGTCGCGGATAACAATAGATAGTGGGCGCAGTTACGTCCTATCCCTACTTCCTTTATCCATGGTGCTATGTTGCATTACAGACGTGCTTCAGCAGCAGCTGCGCTGCATGCTGCATTACTTGCGTGTCTGATTTATTCACTGTGTTGCACTGCATTACATCCGTGCCTGAGCGGTGTTAACTGCGCGGCTTCGTTCAGACATGCCTCAGTTGGTGAACGGCACACTGCTGGCGGCGCTGGCGACCGGCACGCCGGAGCTGGCGATCGACGTGCACGTGCTGGCGTTGAAAGGACGGATACCGCTGTCCGCCGATTGTCTGCGCCAGACGCTCCACCTGCGGTTTCGGCGCGACCACTTCGAACACGTGCGCCCGCTGTACAACATGGGCTGTGCGCTCGGGATCTACCCGCCGCAGAAGGTTAGTGGTGCGCGGTGCACTCCGCCGGGGTGCACCGTGCACTCCGCCGGGGTGCACCGTGCACGCCGCCGTGGTGCACCGTGCACGCCGTCGTGGTGCACCGTGCACGCCGTCGTGGTGCGCCGTGTTGCACGGTGCACTCCGTCGTGGTGCACCGTGCACTCCGTCGTGGTGCCAGCGCATCGTTCTTTGTGAGTCTGTGTAAGGTTCGGTAATGCCGCACCATTGGGAAAATCTAGCCAGTAAGGCGCAGTTCATGTGGCCGACAGGTGAGTGGCATATTCGTCTGGAATCAAACAGAAGGATGCTTGGGCTTTTGTGGGAAATAGGCACCAGTTTAAGAGCAGGTCTCGCAATTGTTATGTGTTCAGTGTAGGTACGAGTATATTCTGGTGTCGTGTCAATACTGCACAAGCCTGTCTTTACGTTTGGTCATATACTGCACACTTGATCTGCGCACTTGACCATTCATTCATTCATTCATTCATTCATTCGTTCATTCATTCACTTGATGACCTTGATCATCATTCATTAGCTCGTGGTTCATGTACAGTGTGCAGGTGTGGAGGATGAGGGCGTATTACCCCTCTGCTGGCAGGTATTCACGCCGCTGCTGGTGCACCTCACCTGCTGGCAGTCAGGCGAGGAGATGCTGGTCATACTGGAGGAGTTCGTGTGTGCGGTGGTGGCGGCGTTTGGCGGTGTTCCCCCGATCCAGACGCTCACCATCCTGCTGACTGCCGACAGCCGGCCGCCGGCGCCGCTCCTCGAACCGGTCAGAGACGATTTCAACTGACCGACAATACAAAGCCGGACAGTACAAATCCCGACAGTACAAAGTCGGGCAGTACAAAGCCGGACAATACAAATATGGACAATGCAAAGCAGGACAGTACAAATCCGGGCAGTACAAAGCCGGGCAGTACAAATCCGGACAGTACAAATCCGGACAGTACAAAGCCGGACATATGTACCCGCTCCAACGAACCGGTCAGAGACGATATCAACTGACTGACAGTACAAAGCCGGACATAGGTACCCGCTCCTCGGGGAGGATCGATGGTCACGCAGGGCTTAGAGAACACAACGCGCAAACATACGCACACACGCACGCACGCCCTCACGCACGCCCTCACGCACGCCCTCACGCACGCCCTTACGCACGCCCTCACGCACGCCCTCACGCACGCCCTCACGCCGCCCTCACGCACGCCCTCACGCACGCCCTCACGCACGCCCTCACGCACGCCCTCACGCACCGCGCAGCGAACAGACAGCCTCCCCCGGGACACTGGCTGCTATATATTTCGTGGGAGCGTCTTTGCTGTGGTTGATAGGGGTACTCTGGAGCTGCCAGATGTCAGGGTACTCGCAGTGCACTGTTAGTGTTCGGGTACCTGTCAGATACCTGCCTGGTACCTGTCGCAATCAGGTGTGATAACGTATCAGTACTTCATTGATGATTGAGCGGGTATCTATGTCCGGCTTTGTCGCGATTTGCTCCTGACTGGGATGACCTGTGGCCGGTGGCAGCGTCCGCACTCAAGGTCAGGTGACGTCAGAGGGCGGGGCGGACCGTGTCCAGGTATGTCGGGCACGTACAACTTTCGCTTCTAAATTCTGCCGGACGCCAGGAATTTCTTGATCGGGTGGTGGGGTCAGGGCCTGCGCAACAAGCTATGCTTAGCGCGGGCCTGACCTCGGAAATCCATCCATTCAAAAACACTCGGACTAAATTTATTTGTAAAAAAAATGAACAAAATGATATGTTGAGGTATCGGCACTTTCATTTTAATATAACGCCGTGTTCCGTCAGGTGTCTGATCGGCCCGAGGACGCCGCCGCTCGGCTGCACCAGGCCTGTGCCCTGGTGGCGCCTCCCCTACGGCTGCAGCCGGGGCCTGGGCCGCAGTTCATCGTCACGGCCGAATCGCTGGCCGACAAGCTGATGGCCAGGGCGGCCAGGGCGGCCAGCAGCCAGGGACGCGGCGCCGCCGGGCTGCTGCGTGTGTGGGACGCGCTGCCCAGTCAGCGGGCGGCCGGACAGTGATCGGGGTGGTGTGGGTGGTGAGATACGACAGAACCTGACGGTGCAGGTGAGAGAGAGAGGATACTCGGCCAGGGACAGCTCGGAGGAGGAGAGAGAGAGGATACTCGGCCAGGGACAGCTCGGAGCTGGACGGTGGTACCCAGCAGCACAGTGATGCGGGGTATGTTGGATCCACGGTGACTAGACAGGTGACTGTGGAGAGGATACTCGGCCAGGGACAGCTCGGAGGAGGAGAGAGAGAGGATACTCGGCCAGGGACAGCTCGGAGCTGGACGGTGGTACCCAGCAGCACAGTGATGCGGGGTATGTTGGATCCACGGTGACTAGACAGGTGACTGTGGAGAGGATACTCGGCCAGGGACAGCTCGGAGGAGGAGAGAGAGAGGATACTCGGCCAGGGACAGCTCGGAGCTGGACGGTGGTACCCAGCAGCACAGTGATGCGGGGTATGTTGGATCCACGGTGACTAGACAGGTGACTGTGGAGAGGATACTCGGCCAGGGACAGCTCGGAGGAGGAGAGAGAGAGAGAGGATACTCGGCCAGGGACAGCTCGGAGCTGGACGGTGGTACCCAGCAGCACAGTGATGCGGGGTATGTTGGATCCACGGTGACTAGACAGGTGACTGTGGAGAGGATACTCGGCCAGGGACAGCTCGGAGGAGGAGAGAGAGAGGATACTCGGCCAGGGACAGCTCGGAGCTGGACGGTGGTACCCAGCAGCACAGTGATGCGGGGTATGTTGGATCCACGGTCACTAGACAGGTGACTGTGGAGAGGATACTCGGCCAGGGACAGCTCGGAGGAGGAGAGAGAGAGGATACTCGGCCAGGGACAGCTCGGAGCTGGACGGTGGTACCCAGCAGCACAGTGATGCGGGGTATGTTGGATCCACGGTCACTAGACAGGTGACTGTGGAGAGGATACTCGGCCAGGGACAGCTCGGAGGAGGAGAGAGAGAGGATACTCGGCCAGGGACAGCTCGGAGCTGGACGGTGGTACCCAGCAGCCCAGTGATGCGGGGTATGTTGGATCCACGGTGACTAGACAGGTGACTGTGGAGAAGATGAGCAACAATATGACACTGGATGGAAGGTTTGCTATGCCAGCTTGACCTCAGGGACGATGTGGAGGATTATTTTTGTCGATGACTTGTGGTCTTATTATGATGTATGTTTGGCTCCTGAAAAGGTAGTTTCGTGCGATGCGTAATCTAGTTTATGCAGATTATTTGGCGATAACAACGGAGGTTGTTATAAATCAATCCTGATGGAACGATTTGTGTTGTAGATACTTTGGTTCGCGGTATTCCATGATCAGACAAGCACCGCCTAAAATGGTTTCTTACGTTTGTGCTATAATAAATGGCGTTTCGTTCGTTTTGTATTCGTTTCGTTTTACGTTTTGACAGTGTTGCGAACGTTGTGGAGAAACAAAGTTTGTGAACTTTTTTTTTGCAGTTGTTGCACTACATTGACGTGTTACTACGTCGTTACTGTAACTTTGTAAACACACCCTACAATCTGGTACAACAACTAAAAAATGTGTTTTGCCATCCACCGACGATGTTTGGGCGACCACGTTAGTCGCTGTCCAGTGTCCTTAACCCGCCATTGACGGGGGGGGGGGGGGGTCGCCTCGGTGGGGGCGTTTAATACCCCCTGATGAATTTTCGCAATAGCTGAAAAACTAATAGCGCTATCAACGTGAAACTTCGAGTACCTTCTTAAAAATCATTTGTACGTCTTGTGTGCAAAACTAAAGAAAAATAGTCTAAACTTGTTCGAGTTATAACGAATTTAGTGACGTCACTACACACGAGTTTTACACCAAAATCAGCTAAGCGCCGAAGCGCCGGACTTCTGACCTCACCCGGTAGTGGCAGCCCGGATTCGAGTCGCTTCGGCGCTCGCTATTTGCCCCTGACTGGGATGGCCTGTGGCTGGTGGCAGCGGTCACACTCAAGGTCAGAGGGCGGGGCGGACCGTGTCCAGAGCCCTGTTGGGCTGCCGGCTCTCACGCTAGCCAGTGCTAGTGGGCTCGCAGGTTGCCTAGCAACGTGCGATTCACCAATCAGGAGCGAGCAAACGATGACGACACGCGCACAGTTTCATGTACGCGTGCCCCCTTACGTGACGTCACGTGCTCGCGCGCGAGCGGCATTCCAGCGATTGAAAAAGAGCCGCAGCGGCCGCGAGCTGACGTCACTCATCATGACGACACTGCCCTGTGTGACGTCAGTGAGCGCTCTCGCGAGAGCCGGCCGCCGAACAGCGCTCTGGCTAAGGCTTGCTAACGGGTTTGCTCGCGGGTGTTCAGCGGTCGCGAGCTGACGTCACTCATTATGACGACACTGTCCTATGTGACGTCAGTGAGCGCTCTCGCGAGAGCCGGCCGACGAACAGCGCTCTGGAAAATGGCGTGACGTTAGCTCGTGCTTCTAAACACGCACTTGACATATTTGTTAAATACGCACTTGACATATTTCGGACTATACGGATTGTGAAGTATCGTAAGATGCTGCCATATCACATGCTAATATTGCAACAATCAGTTCAGACAGTATTGGCGCATCACTGACAAATCGAGTTGGTACGTAAGCAAAAAATAGCAAAGCGAAAAAGTGAGGGTTTACAATCTGGCATAGTATAAGATAAAATTACTGTTTTTATGCAAGTGGCCGGAGTTCATTTTCTTGGCAGAGACCCTGATAAGGTGAAGGTGTGACCTGACCCTCACTTCACCCCTGAAACAAGGTGAGAGGCCCATCACCCATGTTTAGCAACATGGCCCTGGGCCCAAGCCAGACTGGAAAAAATCCATGCACTACGCTGGATGCCCCAGCGAACCCTCATGCGCCGAAGTTCGGCGCACGAAAATATGCGCCGAAATTTTGCCACAATTACGCCGAAATTTTTCACTATGCGCCAAAATTTAAAGTCAAATTAATGTTTGATATTCAATGTACGCCTTCCTGGTCGCTTCTCAGCAAGTGCAGGGCCAATTATTACCCATCTCTATTGCCTTTATTATTACCAAGGCAATATAGATACTAGGCAAGCAGAAACGGGACCTTAAGCGGAAATGGGACCTTATTGGGTGGCCTTCAACAGCTGACGCTTTAGACTATGATTCGTTAACTAAATAATTGGTTGATTTTACTATAACAATTAAATTTGCGCCGAAATTTCGGCGCAATCGACGAGCTACGCTGGATGCTGCACCGAAATTTCGGCGCAATCGCCGAGTTACGCTGGATTTATCGACGAAAACAGTTTTTTCCAGTTTGGGGCCCAAGAGGATAACAATAAGGATCAGTGGGGAAATGTCAAAGTTTCTGGAAGCTTTCCATTTTTTTATTATATTCTCTAAAATTTTAACACATTTTTGGTTTTCTAAAGCATGTATAGGCCAGTTTTGATATAAATTTATCCACTAAATTGAACAGAAACCTCACTGGTACTTTTGCACCCATTGTTGCAGCTCAGTTGTTCAGCTGGTACCTAGTTATCTACAGCTTAATTGTAATAACCCCAGACTTGTATTCAACTCAATCAATCAACTCAAGTTACTCCTGTCATGTGATCAGCACTTTGGGTCCTGATAACGATCAGGGTTCACTGGCACACTGTACACCAGCTGTGATGCAAATTGTATATGTAGACTGGGTATGCTAACATGCATGTCTAGATACTAAACTTGCATCTCAGCTAGCATATGGTCAGGTGGCGAACCCTGATCCTTATCAGTACCCAAAGGGCTGACCACACAACAAGAGTAACTTGAGTCGATTGATTAAATTGAATACAAGTCTGAATAACCCTCTTGATGATTTCAGGGTAGCCATGGCACATCAAGCTCTTCTGACAGACTACCTGGAGATGCCACCTGTGACCAGAGCCTACACCACTGCCTGCGTTCTCACAACTCTAGCTGTGGTAAGGATTGGATCATTCCTATGGCTTGAGCTAGGTGCAATTTGTGTTATTGTTAGCCTGGAGACTATAGACATCTGCTTTGCTGGAGTCTCTCTCACTTTTAATGTCTGTTGCCTTTCATGATGTTTTTGTATACCTATCCTTCAAAATGAAGTAGTCATGGCCTCCAGTCTGCAGAGTGACAGGATGTCAGTGTGTGGGATGCATGGATCAAAAGAAACAAGATAAGTTTGTGGCATTGGCTGTGATTGAACCATGGACCCTCTGCATATCTGACAAGTGCCCTAAGCCACCTGCTGTCACTCTGTGACAATGTCTCCATCAAAGGGCCATTAGCAGCTGGTCAGGAGAAAATAAGCAAGTTGAGATGATATTCATGGCATATGGTGAACAATGATTATTTCAGGAGATTCTGCTAGTGGGTGGGTCTTATTTCAGGAGATTCTGCTAGTGGGTGGGTCTTATTTCAGGAGATTCTGCTAGTGGGTGGGTCTTATTTCAGGAGATTCTGCTAGTGGGTGAGTCTTATTTCAGGAGATTCTGATAGTGGGTGGGTCTTATTTCAGGAGATTCTGCTAGTGGGTGGGTCTTATTTCAGGAGATTCTGCTAGTGGGTGGGTCTTATTTCAGGAGATTCTGCTAGCGGGTAGGTCTTATTTCAGGAGATTCTGCTAGTGGGTGAGTCTTATTTCAGGAGATTCTGCTAGTGGGTGGGTCTTATTTCAGGAGATTCTGCTAGTGGGTGGGTCTTATTTCAGGAGATTCTGCTAGTGGGTGGGTCTTTTTCAGGATATTCTGCTGGTGGGTGGGTCTTATTTCAGGAGATTCTGCTAGTGGGTGGGTCTTATTTCAGGAGATTCTGCTAGTGGGTGGGTCTTATTTCAGGAGATTCTGCTAGTGGTGGGTCTTATTTCAGGAGATTCTGCTAGTGGTTGGGTCTTATTTCAGGAGATTCTGCTAGTGGGTTGATGCCAGATTTTGATGTGGTGGTCTGATCCCCTCCTCCCTCTAACTAAATATTCTGCATTTAGCAACAGTGGATGTCTAGTTACTAGGCCATGTATTGATTATATTCATACACATGGGTGGATGAATGGGTCGATGTATAGACTGATGGATAGGTTAGTGGGTTGATATTGAATAGACAGGATAATAGTGCTTAATGTCAAACAATTTATTTGGATGGGTTTCTGGGATCAGCTACTTTTATCAACCAATGATTGTTGTATCTGTTGTGTTGGCATACCAATATGTCATTCTATGAACTTAAGGTGAAAACAGATGTGGAAAGATTCAACTATTTGAAATGTATTTTGACCCCTGTTTTTCAGCAACTGGATTTGGTTTCACCATTTCAGCTTTACTTCAACCCTCGCCTCATTATCTCAAAATATCAGGTATGGATAATTTTTATTTTGTTATACTCAGGTGGCGAACCAATGGCGGCTCCAGAACGGTGGTGGGAGGGAGGGAGGGAGGGAGGGAGGGAGGGAGGGAGGGAGGGAGGGAGGGAGGGAGGGAGGGAGGGAGGGAGGGAGGGAGGGAGGGAGGGAGGGAGGGAGGGAGGGAGGGAGGGAGTGCGTGCGTGCGTGCGTGCGTGCGTGCGTGCGTGCGTGCGTGCGTGCGTGCGTGCGTGCGTGCGTGCGTGCGTGCGTGCGTGCGTGCGTGCGTGCGTGCGTGCGTGCGTGCGTGCGTGCGTGCGTGCGTGCGTGCGTGCGTGCGTGCGTGCGTGCGTGCGTGCGTGCGTGCGTGCGTGCGTGCGTGCGTGCGTGCGTGCGTGCGTGCGTGCGTGCGTGCGTGGGTGCGTGCGGTGCGTGGGTGGGTGGGTGGGTGGGTGGGTGGGTGGGTGGGTGGGTGGGTGGGTGAGTGAGTGAGTGAGTGAGTGAGTGAGTGAGTGAGTGAGTGAGTGAGTGAGTGAGTGAGTGAGTGAGTGAGTGAGTGAGTGAGTGAGCCAAATCCAAAAAGTCTCACACAATTCTGAAAACTCATCGGATTTCACTTGCTTGTGCATTGATAGCTGATTTAAAACAAACTTTACTTAGTAAAAGTTGCTCAGATTTGTTTTCTATAGCAGGAAATGTGTCAATTTTGCGCCGATTTCAGGCGGTTTGGACGGGGGGGGGGGACATGGCCGCTTTGCCCCCTGGATCCGCCAGTGGTCCAGACCCATGGTTTATCAATTTTGCCATCAGGACCTGCGCCAACCAGCGTTATTGTGTGGACGCTGATTTCTGTAATCTGATCGCCCAATTGCAGTCGACAGCAGAATTTAGTGGCGAAAGTCTACAGAGTTGGAGGGTTGAGAGAGCCAAGTGTGTGACGATATATGGTGCATTCACTGCTAACACCAATCGCAGGTGTTCTCGGCAAGGAGCAAACATCGAGCGCCGAGGCGACTCGATCTCACATAGTAGTCGAGTTTCTGTGCTAAAAGCTGCACATTGGTGGCGTTCAAGTACTTGAACGCCACCAATGTGCAGCTTTTAGCATGCAACAATGTAGCAAAAAAGATGCTACACGTTTTATTTGCGTTACACACCTTAAGCTGCTGATTAACACACACAAGCTGGTGAAGGAAAACAAATCCGGAGCTTTACTTTGGTCATGCTGATAGACCACCACTTCGGTCGGAAGGGGTGGATTTGTTAATAATTTCGAATAATGCATGACGTTAACACTGCTCAATCAAAGCAATCAAGAACCATTGGTAGCAATTATTATCGTCACTGAGGGGGCGCGATGCACACGCGAGGACTTCGGTGAACCAAGGGGGAAGATCTACCGTATATAAGCGGCCGGACCCGACGTTAGCCATTGCTTTTTACAGGCTTATTTTCTTGCAGATACTGACAGTTTCTTGCAGTGCCTGAAAATGTGTAGACAATTGCCCACTCCCCCGCCCCAAATACGTTACTGGTCATCACGAAACGTTCAACATAGAAGCATATTAGACTGTCAACGCATGCATGAAATATCCAGTGGCAATGGAGCCGGGCAGAGAGTTCTGGGAACTGATATTGTCCCTAAAAGATAATATATAGGAATCTGATTGTTAAAACAAGGGAAAATGCAGCATTGCCATGATAGTTCTTAGTAAGTTTGGCCACACAGCGCGCAGCTGATGTGCTAATAACCTTTACTTCTCGAGATTTATTGGAAAAATATGCAGTAACCACTTTGATGAAAAACCCAGGATGAGTTTTTTTCATTAAATTGCCCACTAAAAAAACGGTTAGTGGGTAATGGGTAGTGCCAACCCTGCTTGCAACCGGATCAAAAGTAATTTGATATTGCGCGGCTCCTTGGAAGGGGGGGGGGGGGATAGAAGAAAGGGCTGTTATTTTGACCCGGGTACGTCCGTCTCTTCGTCCAGTGATCACTGCCTACCTCCTGATATGTACGCCGTCTGACTTCTGTGCCCCGTCTCCGCCGACAGTTCTGGCGCCTGATCACGACGTTCCTGTTCTTCGGTCCGGTGGGCTTCACGTTCCTCTTCAACCTGGTGTTCACGTACCGCTACTGCCGCGACCTGGAGGATGGTTCGTTCCGCAGCCGCACGGCCGACTTTGTCGTCATGTTCGTGTTCGGTGCCGGGTGTATGGTGCTTAGCGCGCTGGCCGTCAACCTGCTCTTCCTCGGTCAGGCCTTCACCATCATGCTCGTCTATGTGTGGAGTAGGAGGAACCCCTTCATCAGGATGAACTTCTTTGGCCTGATGAACTTCCAGGTAAGGGTCATGGGTTTGTGTATATTTGGGGGTGGTAAGGATGGGATTGTTGCTATGGCTTGTGAAATGTAGTCATCTTATTTCGCCATGGTGTAAATCACGGAATGTTGTGACTAGTGATGTTTTAACCAGGAGTGGGCATTATTTAAAATGTAACTATTTAAAATACTATTTTGAATAGTAAATACTCACATGTGGAGTTTCCTATTCAAATGGCGAGGCCACTGCCCCACCAACTTTGTGTTTTGCCCCCCAATGTTGTGTTTCGCCCAACCAACTTTGTGTTTTGCCTCACCAACTTTTGCCAGATTTGGAAGGATTCCTGGCGTTAAATTATAATTTTTCACTTCAACCATGCAAAACAACCAGCCAATATGACATTTCACCCCACCAACTTTTTCTGAAAAGCTCCACCCATGTAAATACTATATTATTTTCTATTTAAAATACGTAATCTCCGAACTATTTTATTTTCTATTTGAAATGCCGATGTTTAGACTATTTACTATTTGAAAATAGTCGAACTAGTTTCCTGTTTTCTATCCAATAATCTACGGGGACGTCCCGAGAAGGGT